>JARHVA010010979.1:50000-55000 GCA_037957365.1 Torreya grandis
GAAAATTATGAAAAATTAGGGTTAATTAGGGAAGATTTAAATCACTTACCTCTCCTACGTGGTGGCATCATAAATTGATAGGTTTGTAGGATGAATCTAGCTACTTCATGGCACTTTTTAAGTCTTCTAAGAAAAATGTGATCATGAAAGCTATAGGAGAGTGAGGGAAGTAAAATGCAAAATGACTATTTTTGCATTTGGGTTTCCTTGTTGTTGTTTTCTTTTTTTGACACAGGAAACACAATCTTGTTATTAACTTAATCTTATTATTGTAAATGTCAATAATGCAATCTCATTATTATTCAATATAATGTGATCATGTTATTATATAATGTGGTTGTATTATGGATCGATAATCTTGAGCCTATATTTAAATAACATGATCATATTAATTAAACAACACAATTACATTATTTATTAACAAGATTGCATTACAGGTAATTTCCATAGAATTATCCCCCAACTCTGTGCACTTACCCTAGTTAAAATTGTTTTTGGGTTTTGATATATTCTTGATAGTAGATGAAATACAAAGTTATTTTGTATTTAAAATTGGTATTTTAGAATATATGAGACTTTTATTGAATGTGTACTCAATTTTAGATCTCTGTGAGTAAAATGAAAAGCATGCATGATGTCTATAGTTTCAAAAGGTTTGTTAAGGCTTTGAATTTTTTAAAATAATCTCTATATGCTTATTGCATGAATATTTGAAGGGTTTTTATGTTTTTAATGTCATAAGGAAGTGGTTTCAATGTATACGTGAACATGAAATATAGTTTACAATTGTAACTTTCTTCAATTTCATTTATTCAAGGGTTTTCTTTTAAAAAAAAATTTGTCTATATGTTTTCATAAATATTTTTAAAAGTTTTGAATGTTTATCATTAGATATGATATAGAGGGTTATGTTAGAAATTTGTTGAACATATAAATATGATTTTTCTTAGTGTTTTGAAACCATAAGTTTCGTGCACTAGTTTCATTTACAAATCCTAGTTTTAAAGAGAGAGAGAGAGATAAAATGATGAATATTTTCTAGATTTACATATCAGTTTTGGTCTTAAGGGTTTCATCATGTTTGATTATTGGATGTTCACTATTTCTAAGTCATATTTTTAAACATATTAGGATTCTATAAAAGATGAAATATGGAAATTCAGATAGGTTTAAGTTTTTCTGAGTAATCTGATGGTCTTGTGAAATTTTCATGGGAGTTTGAGTTTTTGTTGGTTTAATTTTTTATAGTGACACATTAGTCTATTCTATTTTAATATTTGGGTTCAGTATGGCATAGGCTCAGTATATTTTTTGAGACATTATAGATAAAGATTAGTATGTCTTGGTCTATTGTGAAAATTTATTTCATAGAAGATCATTTTGAATTTCTAAGTCTTATTTGATAATAAATTTAAAGATTTTCAAATAATGGTTGAATTTGAAAAACTATGATATGTTCTTATAGTTTAGATAAAATGAATCGAAGGAATATTTTTATGTTTAAATTTTTTCTTAGGGGTTACGGTTGAGATTTTTTTCGAAAGAATGTTGGAAAAATACATGTTTTGGGAAAGTATGATGTTTCTTTTCCAAGAAAGTCATAATAAGTTACTTTTTTAGTTAAAAATTGTGACATGTGGAAAAGATATATGATTTATGAGATATACTTTCCATGAATAATGTTTGTGAAATCCTATTTTCAATTTTTGATCAGATTTTGTTTGTTTTTTAGATAGTTTTCATACAGTGAGAATAGAAAATCATGAAGAAATGTCATAATTATTTGGAAAATAAAATTATGATATTATAATTATATTTTCAAGATTCAGTTGGTTTTTAAGAGATATAGTTATAATAATTGAATATTTTCTTTTCTAATGAAATCTATGGAATATTTTAATGATATTTAATCTAGTTGAAACAATTTTATTTTATTGTAATCAAGAAAGTTTAATTTGACTAGATTTTATATACAATTTGTTTTCATGTTGAATAAATACATGTTAATTTTTCAATCATTATGATCAAATTTGAATACATTTCAAATTTTATTTAAGATGTCTATATGGGATCAATCTGAATTAGATAGAGATAATAATAATAAAGGTTGGGGAAGAAATAAAGCTTGTCGTAGTAATATGAATCAATAAAACCCAAATAGACAAATTCAATGGGGTAATTTTAGAGCTAGTATATTTGGCCCTAGATTCAATAGAAGATATAGGATGTCAATTCACTTTGACGTAATAAACCATAAGTTTTGGAACATGTTAAATAGTTTTCCATATAACCCTGTCAACCACAAAGGTAATAGTAGATTTCATGGCAATGGATTTGGTGCTAGGAATCCTTCTCACAGGAATTCCTCTCACCATTTTCAAATTAATCCAAATCACTTTCCTATTCAACTATCCACTCTTGAATGTTTTTAACATGTTAGAGAGCCCCACCCTACTAATGAAGCCACACAACTTGATATTGAGGTTGCCCATGCTAATAACTTTGTTAATCTTACCTTTCCTTCTATTTCTAATGAGATTTCATCTTCTCAAAGGGATCCTATTTCAGGATGCAAGAAATTAAGTTTAAAGTAGCCAATTTCAAGTTGCAAGAAAAATACTCTTCAGATTCATCATACTACTTTAGAAAAAAGGTCAGATAGTCAAAATGATATAGATACTCTAGTTGAGATTTCAGTTCTCAAATGGATTAAGCTAGAGGTGGACGATCCTACAACTAATTCTATAGCAAACATAGTTCACTTTCCAGCATTTAAAATGCATTATAATGAATACATGAATGAGCAATGCAAACTTGTATTTGAGGTCCTTTTAGATTCTGATGATTATTGGATGTCAAGAGGATGAAGTTTTATTTTTAGTTGATCTTTAGTTAGTAGAATTCTATACTTTCATAAATGATACTTTGAATTTTAGTTTTTATATTTTCATAGGTATGTTTTGGAAAGTATAGCTGACTTTTTTATACACACACACACACATCTGTGTGTGTGTGTGTGTGTGTATATAAAAAAATTCAACTATACTTTCATAAATGATACTTTGAATTTTAGTTTTTATATTTTGGATATGCCTAAATTAATTTTGGAATATGCATTATGATTAATATAAATATGAATGTCATTAACTTTGATTTATTTATTTATTGATTTATGTTATTCTATTTTATCATTAATTGATCAAGGGTCCCCACCCATTAGGAAGAACTTGATCTGTTTTCAAATACTCGATTCATTAAGATTTTCAAATTTTAATTAACTTAAACTAATAATTATTTATATTAATAGATATTTATGAAGTCAAATAATTAAGTTAAAATAATAACTAACTAAAATTAGTTATAACTTATTTTTCAATCAAAATTGAAGTATAAAAAGGGATCAAGGAATCATTTTGAATGGAGGAATAACACAGGTATTTAGGACTTATACATTGTGAAGTCAATCATTTATCTTTATTTCTTCTATGCAACTTCTCTGAAATAGCATGACCTTTGTAGATAGAATCAATGGTACTTTATCTATCAATTTAGTAATTACTTAATAAATGCAAGTATATCAATTTTATATTTTTATTTATAATAGATTATCTAAGGATTGTCAAGATTAACATCTTTTGATGATTGTTATCTATAGTTCTTTGTGCACAATCCAAGTATTCATCCCAAATAATGATAAAAAAATTCATTGTTTGTGACATTTCATTGATCTATTTTAATTGTAAAAGTTGTCTCTCAAGATCTGTGTAAAGAAAGATGTTAGTTTCTCAAATAAAATCTATTTATTCTATTCTAAGATGACTCTCTCTTTTGAGACTTGCATTTTCTTATGTTGTATGTGATATTGACTCTATTTTTAAATAGTCTAATCTATTTTAGATTAATCTTTTATTAATATAATTTTTCATTTTTTTTCCTTAGTTTGTATTTTTATTTGTTTAGTTTATTGTTTACTTCTATTTTTATTTAAATTACATTCTTAGATTTTTCTCCTTGTTTAATTTCTTAGAATTAGATTGTTTTCTTTGATTGGATCTTTTTTATAGTCTTTTCATATTAATTATTTGTAAGTTTAGTCTTAGTCTATATTATATATTAGACCTATTTAGATTTTAGATTTGGTAATTTTCTTGTTTTATTATAAATTAGTTTAAATTTGCTTTAGCCTTTATTTTTATTCTTGTTTATATTACCTAATTGTTTTGCTTCTTTCTTTTGGTAGTTTGTTATATTTTTATTTTCTATTTGTTTCATGTTTATGATGTCTCTTGCGTGTTAAGTTTCATTAATTGCTTACTTGATTAAAGATTTTTTTATCTTGATTTATCTCAAATTTGACTTTATTATATTTATAGTTTATTCTCTTGAGATTACTTGGAAGATATTATAGCAAAAAAACGTGATATTACTTTTAAATATAAAAAATTATTGAATCATATTTCTTTTCTTGAAGAGATTGTCTTGTCTATAGAACTTCTTTGTCAGATAGGATAGATTACACATTCATATCTAAACTCATTGACTATTTGATGAAGTGGATTTTTAAAATTATAATGAAATATGTTAAAGTTGATAACTTATTTATTATTCTTATAATATTTTAAAAAAACCCTCTTATCTTTAAGATTGTAATTTAACCATTAGAACCTTATTATTAGACTATTAGAATTCCATCTTAACCTTCAAAATAGGTGAAAATTTTGATTTTTTGATGGTACAATTCTCATCATCTATAGTCTCATCTATAGATCTTCGTTGACTACTAGCTAAAACTCCAAGATCTCCATGCCTAGATATCAAAACAATGGCAACCTCTACTCTCAAGTCTTAAAATTTACACTTGCACCAAAAGTTTTTTATTGTTACTTTTCACATTATTGATAACAAGGCCAAGATTCTTAACCATTTATGGAGCCTAAATCACCACCCTTAGTCCTCAATAATTGGTCTCCTAACTTTAAGCCCCTCAATGAACCTCTACA
>JARHVA010010979.1:60000-106425 GCA_037957365.1 Torreya grandis
AATAAAATAAAGACTAAAGAAAATTAGACAAAGAACAACTGGAAAGCATTTAGGAAATGACCATAAACACCAAGATTTTTAATAATAGTTGTTTCCCAAACAACAAAACAAAATAAGAAAGAAACCAACTAGGAGTCTCGCATGAGATTTTCTTTGTTAGATCTAAGAGACATTTCCATGGGTTTCAAACCTAGTTTATCTTTTCCTTTCTTTCTATCGGTAATAGATTTGCATTCTCCTTCCTCCTTGAGGTTTGGAAATATCGGGATGGAGATTTCTAGAAATTGCACTTTATTATATGTTTTTTCTAAGTTAAATATGCCTTGTATTTATAACAGAGTCTTGGTTGTTGGATCTGATCTAATCTCTAAATTTACATTAGTTCTCTCTTATAACACATCAACCCCCATCCTTGGTCATTGCATCACAACATAGTGTTTCATTTTTTAATTCCAATCCTTTCCTTTCAAAGGGATCTATGATTCCAATCCTTCATTATCACTTCAACTATCATCTACAATTGGAGATGTATTATGTTCAATTTATACATTTTTCCACCACGATGCCATCTTTTTGAACTTGAATTTAGGAAAATCATTTACAAGAGGCCTTGTTTTGAAACATATTCTAAAACTAAAAGGGATACCTTAAAATTCTAGGAATTGCACTCATTTTTTTCCCCCTCCCTCAGTTCTACTTTAATAGGTAGCTCTTTAAAAAAATCAACATAAAAAAAAATATGGGCATATGTGGAATGTCCCTTAACATGAGTCAATTTTTTAATGGTCCCAAATTTACCTATTTTATTTACAATAGTATAAAACACCAAATCATCCCAAAACTAGTTAGAAATATTTTTAAGCCTAACCCAAATCAATTTGAAATTAAAAATTTTAGTCTGGGTATTAAAATATAGATGTCAAGGTTTTACTAGTAGAGTATGTTTATCCCAGTTCTAAATAATATATCTAAAAATAGCCTCTTTATCTACTATAAAATTAAAAATTAGATAAAAAAATATTGTAGATTAGGGATAAAACTATATTTTACCTTCCACCTTATATTGCCATCAAGTTGAGATCCACTCATGCAAAGCTGATAGAGTTAGCTAAAACACTTCAAATTTTAGAATCAGTCCCTATGTAGTTAACCATTCTTCCCACTCAACAATATCATCAATATCTTGTTTATCTAAAATAAAAATAAGGGTATACTTTGTTGGAATCACAAGAGAGATTTTATGTCCTCCCATAACTTCTACAAATGATCTTCCACCTGATAAATGCCTAGTAACTTTTTGATCTTCACCTTTGGACTAAGTCCTTACCTCTAATAACATAGGGTCAACCCTCCCCTACTTCCATCCTCTTACTACCACAACCTCAACTTGATCTACCAATCCCTGAGTATTACATAGATTCAAATGTCCTGTGTGACTTGGGATTTGACCAACAGCCTCAACTCTAGGCTTGCTATCTATTATCCTTTGCTCTATATTATAATTGCCTTCCTTTATCATCATATTATGCTTAGTGATGCCTTTTTTATCATAAAATTATAATAATTTTCCACCCTCATCTACCTTGCCTCTATTTTTAGAGTTGGTAGCTCTCTTCTCCCCACCATCCATTGACAGTGCCCTCTACTTATAAATATTTTTGGCTGTATTTAGGATATATAATGAAACACCTATGCTATATTCATTCCTATACATAGATGTCATCATTGACATGGAAAGGGATGCTGCCACAATGCCAAAATGATTAGGGTTTGTGTTATCCATAATCTTAGCACCCTTAGTTAAGTATGGTCATTAAATTACACTTTTATATGGAACTTATGTAATATCCTTTTCATGCTCTTAGAAACCTTGACTTAGTGACCATTTAATATTATGTATATTATATTATTATTTTTATGTTTAGTATCATGTTGAAATAGTTATATTATAAATATTATATATTAATTTATAATTATATATAATATATTCAATTATAATTATATTATATAATAAATAATTATGTAATTATAATATAATATTATTAGATACTGGTGTAATGGCATTTGTTATCTTTTATTAATGGGTGGTTCAAGATTTAAATTTCACTCCATGTTAAAGTAGTTCACTATTCAATAAATTTCTCATTCATGGGGCATCAATGTAATCCTTACTATGGTTTTGCCACTAGTGTATGTTGTTGATCTTATTCACCCTTAATAAAAAAATTACAATATAATATATAATATTATTAATAAATAACTATATAATTACAATATTATATATATTTATATTATATTCATAATATATATCAATTATTTAATAAATGTCATATAATTATATATAATACAAAATAAATTTATATTATATCAAATAATTGATTATAATATTACATATTATAATTTATATTTTAATTAATAATATTATATAATAATATTAATAAATATTTATACAACTATAATATAATTTTAGTAATATATCATATTTTGTAATATCTTTTACATTGGCAGGTGATCATGTCTAATATATTTAGAGAAGGGGGTCAAGTAAAATTATTCTCAAATAACACCAAATATTGTGGAAATAAATTGGGATGTAATTTTAAGTGTAGATGAGTCCCCACTAAGTGAATCCATCTTTTTTCATTTGAGATAAAATTTGTTTCAGAGGGAATAATTAAAACTTTTCTTGAAGGAGACATAAATTAAACTAACCGATATGATGGAAAAAATTTAAGTGTGTACCAAATAGATGTTGATAATTTAGTCCAAAAAATGATGGCCTAATTGGTGTCACCTATTGATATAAAAAATAAATATAAGGAAATGTATCAAGAATGTTTGAAGGAAAATAAAATTACATAAATTAAACATCATATGTGACATCATCTTGGCTCAACATATGGATAATTTTTTTTCCATAGGACAACTACACCATTTTGATTATATCATTGAGATTATCATTTAATGAGTATTTCAATTTTCAAAAAAAAAATACATACACAATTATTTTCCCTTACAATCTTAAAAACACTATTTTTCACCCTTTTGAAAATTCTACCATTATAATAATTTTGTTGAATTGATCATTTTAACATATAAATTTTTTCAATCGCACCCTTAGAACTTTATAGGCAATGTTTTTTTCCTATACATAAAGCCAAGTAATGGACTGAAACATTGACAAACTTTGATCTAAATTATAATCTCAACTCCACTCTTGACACACTGGGTTGAGTGAGTGATTGTATGGCATTAATACAAAGAATTATCATGTTCTGAGTAGTTTAATGATGATAGGTATTATTAAGGTGGTTTTATATATGGAATGATGACATATGACCTTAAATTAGACTTTCAACATTTTTATTGTATAGAACCAACTAGCTATATTTACCATGTTGGATAATATTTCAACTTACATAATAAATTGAAGGTAGACAAGGTACCCATCACATCATTTCACCTAGAAACAAAAGATATCAAATGGTATTGATTTTATGAAAAATATCATACAAAACCCACTTGGGATGATTTTGTCAATATTTCCTTTGATATATTTGGTTTCAATGCTTATGATGATTTCAATATAGAAATAACTAAAGTACGGTAAATTGGAACAATTCGTGAGTATCGCATTTAACTTTTAAATTTGGCTAACGAAACAAATGGATTAAATGATAATTTTTTCATGAGTTTTTTAGTGGGATCAAATATATAATTTGAGTAGATGGTAAGATTTTTAAACCATATAACATGATGAAAGCATTAGGATTGATGAAGACTATAAAATATAAGATCACCTCACAAAGTCATTGTTATAATTTTGGGTCATTATATATAACACATTAGCCAGTCATAAACCCTCCTCAAAATTTCACTGACATTAAATGCCTTATGGAGGTAGAAATGAGCACTTGTCATGGAAAATAACTATGCTGCAAATGAGATGAGAAATTTATTAGTGTAGGTTTTTATTTTTCCCTATTATTTAATTAGGGAAATTATATTTGTGCATACATGGAGTTTTCCTACATTTGTGGGATAGGCTAGCTTATGTGGAGATGTGTGTCATAGATGTGTCATAGGTGTCATAAGAATGTCATAAGTAACTCCCTTGATGGGAGTTACTTCTCTAATCTTAGCACCTTGTCACCACCTTTCATGGAAGAGTTACAGTCTATTCTTTGGGTGCCTTGACCACCTTTTGTGGAGGAGTTACTTATGTGCTCTCCTATATGTATTCTTCACTTTCACCATCTCATGTTAATCAAATATTAGATTTTCTCCTATTTGTCTTGTGCAATTTATCTTCTTGTATAATTTAAAATTGCTTTAGCATCTATGTGGTATGCGCTTGCTTCATCTCGCATGATCACGTCTCCATTGCATTCGCATTATCCAAATTTTGGAAACAACTTCGATATGGTATCAGAGCCACCCTAGTAATCATCTGACTGGTTATGTTATTAGTTTGTTCTGCAATTCTTACTTTGCTTTCTTAGTAGTTTTTTGTTTAACTCCATTGCATTTGAGAGTTTTGGTAGAGTTTCTTGAAAACTCATGCAAATCCATATGGAAATTTGTTAAAAAAATTACTTCTATTGAGTTTCATTCAGATCTCCCTTTAGATATTTGAGTTAAAATTTGCTAAGACATCTTATATAGATTTGTTGTGGCTACAAGGAAATTTGTGGAAATATCAGTAGCTTGGCATCCTTTTCCAGCAGCTTGGCATCCATTTTCAGTAGCTTGGCATCCATTTCCAATAGCTTGGTATCCATTTCCAGCAACCTAGCATCCTTTTCCAACAGCTTGGCATCTTTTTTTCTTGCATAAGCTTTGTATGTGCCATCTCTCCTTCAAACAGTGACTGCAAACAAGAAATTCAAAGTGCACGCCTTGTTCTGGTGAGAAAATTTTGCCAAACCTACTATGCGTTGAAATTAAAACTTTGCCACTTGCTGCTATGCATTGAGGTCTACAATTTCAATATCTTTTTTTCTGACCAACAAAATCAGAACTATTTTTTTGAAAATGGCACCCCTTCCTTGCTTGGCGTCCCATGTGGGCCATTATATACTTGGCCTTCCATTTCATTTTGTCTCTTTATTATTTTTATTTAAAATTGACTTGTTCAAAAAATTCAGTCAATTTGACTAAATATTAAGTTTTTTAGACAATTTGATAATTTGGGGGTTTAGATTTAAACTTGTATCTTCACCTGTCGAAGATGAAGGGTGAGGCCCGAGTTGGCAGGAGACCAATTCCCCCTCACATAAATCTCCTTTGGATTTCTCACTCTATGCCAAATCTAGCAAGTGGTTGGAAGGCCACTTTCTCTCTCAAAACAAGCATTTTTTTAATGTTTTAGTGCTTTATTTGCAAAAACACTAGTTTACAGGAAAATTGAATCTTTAATATCTTGCAAATGGTAGCTCGGATTTGGGTGCCATTTTTTTCAAAAGTGTTTTTATTTCAATTATCCATAGCATAGGCTTGTTATTTTTTAAAAATTCACTAGTTTATAAGGTGCCTAAAATTTGGGTCTCCGGGGATGCATTTTCAGCTGAGTCTGATGTCCTGTTTGCTTGAAGTCTTGCATTGATTTCTCTAAGACGCATTCTCATTTGATCCTAACTTATTTTGAGCATGCACTTTCATATATTTTTTGTGGGGGGGTTCAACATTTTAGGTGGGTGTGTTTGCTTTTCACAACTTGCAAATCTTTGCTTTCATTCTCCTTTCTGCATAAATTCACAACTTCACCTAAATTCAGCTTAAAATAGATTATTTTCAACTGAAACCCCTAACACCCTTCAACTATAATTAATGGAAGGTTAAAATGTCAATCATTCTTATAAGCAAAGGGTTGTATAGGATCACCGTGGGTACTGAAGTAGAACTTAGCACTGATGCTAAAAAAGTCAAGTGGTACAACCGTAGTGATGAATCCTATGGATTACTGAGCTTGTCCATGTATCCGAAACTTCTCTTCCATTTAGAAACCACCAAGACTCCCAAAGACATATGGGACACCTTAGAACTCTTATTTGGGAAGCTTGATGAGACGAGAGGTCATGAGCTCAAAAACAAACTCATAAGTCTAAGTCCTAGCAACTTTGACACCCTACAAGACTTCTTCACTAAGTTTAAGGCCCTTAGATTCCAATTGAAATAATATGGGATAGAGAAGAAATATGATCAACTCATCCTTTCTATTCTCACAAAGTTAGGTCCAAGCTATTCAATCCTTGTCTCCACTTTCCATGCCACAAAAAAAGCCCTTGGCACTACATGGGAAATGCCCTCTTGGATTCATTCAATGCCAACTTGACTAGGGAGCAAGATAAGCTAATTCAAATGGGCACAATGAAGTGTACTCAACCCCAAGATTTGATAGCTAGAAATGGTAAGGATAAGACTTCAACAAAGGAGAAGAAGAAAGAAAATAACAATCCTGCCAAAAACAACACTGAGTCTTCATCCTCCAATGCTAAACCTAAGAAGGAAAAGGTTAAGTGTGCCTATTTTAAAAAGATAGGGCATGATGAACACAAATGCATGAAGAAACAAATAGATCACCTAACTCATCTTCTAGAGAAGCACAACATAGGTGTTCTTGAGTCCATCAAGCATAATTCATCTACCCAAGATTCTACTAAGGCAAAAGGCAAGGGTAAGGAGAAAGAAAAAGGCAAGGTTCTTGTAGCTACATCAACTTCTACATCTTCATGGGTCATTGACTCGGGTGCTTCTCACCACATGGGCTCTTTCCTAGTTGATTTTTCATCTTTAGAGCCTTGTAGCATGACTTCAATTAGTTTGGGTGGTGACACATCATTTTCCATTGTAGGGAGAGGGTCAGTTGAAATGGAAGGAGGAACATTCAATAATGTTCTAAGTTTTCCTTCTCTTTCAACTAATCTCCTATCAATATACCAAATCACTCAATTGGTCATGGCATGAAAGTTGAGTTTTCACCAGATTTAGTGGCTATCAGGGAGTTGCATAGTGATACTATAGTGGTAGTGGGTAGGGTAGATCACCAAGCAAGGTTATACACCTCACATTTTGCACCAGATTCTTCTCTAATAGCATTGCTGACTCATTCAGATGAAGTTAGCAATTTATGGCATGAGCGGTTTGGCCACCTTAACTACCACTACCTTGAGCAACTTTGCAAACATGACATGGTCATTGGCTTGCCTTGTGTCAAATTCTCAAAAGGACTTTGTGAGGGGTGCTCCCTTGGGAAGCATCCTGAAGCAAAATTTGACAAAGGCAAATCTTGGAGGGCTTCAAAACCTTTGGAGTTAGTCCACAGTGATGTATCGGGACCCTTTCCCAAACCATATTTTACAAGGGCCAAGTACATCCTCACTTTCATTGATGATTTCTCTAGGTACACTTGGATATATTTTCCCAAACAAAAGTCTAAAGTGTTTGAAAATTTTCTAGACTTTAAGGCTCTTGTTGAGAAATAGAGTGAGAAATACATCAAGATTCTTCAAACTGATAATGGAGGGGAGTATGTTAGCATCAGGTTTGAGCAGATTTACACCATAGAGGGGATTGATTTGTAGTGCATAGTCACTTATAGTCCTTCACAAAATGGGGTTGCAAAATGCAAAAATAGGTTCTTAAAAGAGATGGGTAGCTGTATGATTCACTCCAAATCCTTAGCACCACAGTACTAGGCCGAAGCCATTAATTATGCTTGCTACATTTAAAATAGGGTTCCTCATAAAGCTTTGAAAGGGATAACACCCTTTGAAGCTTGGCATAAAAGGAAACCTGGTGTTGAGCACCTCAGGGTTTTTGGATCACCAGCCATGGCTTGCATTTTGAAGAAGAAATTCAAAGCTATGGAACATCAGTCCAAGCCTTGCATCTTTGTAGGATATCTGAATAGTATTAAGGGGTATCACCATCTATATCTAGTCACTCATGAGTTGTTCATTGAGAGAAATGTCCACTTTCAGGAGAGTCCTAGAGACTCAACACTTGGCACTTCTTCCCCCTCATCAGATCTACTTCTTCATGTTGATTCCTCATCATATTCAGATCAACCACATCAAGTTCTTGAGCTAGAGACATCTTCTTCTTCTTCTTCAAGTTCAGATAGTGAATACAGTGATGAAGAGGCATCCACCTCTAGTCAATCAGAGGATGACTAGTTAGCACCTAGCTCGCCCACTTTTGGGCCACTTTAGGCTAGATAGACACTCGAGAGTGTTGGCACTTGGGCAGGAGATCCCACAGATGATAGATGAACTAGGGGGATTTTCAGAGAGATCCACATGCCTTATTTGCTTCAGTTTTGGATCCACAAAATTTTTGAGAGGCATCAGGGGTACGTGAGTGGGATAGTGCGATGAAGGAAGAATATTCTTCCTTAATCAAAATTCACACTTGAGATTTGACTTCACTTCCTAAGGGAAGAAAGATGGTTTGATGTAGGTGGATATATCAGACCAAGTTTGCAGTAGATGGGTCAGTAGATAGGTATAAGGTGTGATTGGTCGCCAAGGGTTTCTCACAGGTGGTAGGCATTGACTACTCAAAGACCTTTACACCCATTGCAAAGATGACTTCTATCCAACTCACCTTGGCTATTGCCGTAGCACATGGTTTGGATGTGCACCAGATGGATGTGAAGAGTGCCTTTCTTCACGGAGTCCTAGAGGAGGAGATCTACATGGAGAAGCCACAAGGATTTGCTTAGGATTGTTCCTTATAATGCAGACTTAGGAAATCTATCTATGGCCTCAAATAGGTCCCTCGAGCTTGGTATGCGAAGATGGATTCCTTCCTTCTCAAAGTGGGTTTCACTAGGTGCCATTCTGACCCCAATGTATACTTCTTATGGTAGGATGATTCGCTCCTAATTTTAGTTCTATATGTTGATGACCTTTTTATCACTAGGAGTTCTTCATCAGTTATTACAATGGTGAAGGCATCTCTCCAGGATAGATTTGACATGACAGACTTGGGTTTGTTGCACTACTTCCTTGGCATCAAGATCTCACAGTCAAATTTAGGGATTTCTCTTGCACAGCCTAAGTATGCTCTTGACTTATTGGCTCAATTTCACATCACTGATTGTAAGCCATCTCTGACTCCCTTTCTATCAGGAGTCAAGCTTGTGGCTGACTATTCTTCACCATTGGTTGATGCCACTCGGTATTGATAAATTTGTGGTAGTCTCATCTACTTGACTCACACTAGGCCCAACACATCATATATAGTGGGACTTGTCTCCAAATTTATGCAGGAATCTCATGAGCTGCAATGGAAAGCAGCTAAGAGGATCTTGCATTACATATAGGGTTCATAGAGATACGAGATTCATTATAAATTTGGCATAGAGGTTGGCTTAGTTGGATAAACAGATTCAAACTGGGTTGGCGATTCATAGACTGGCAAGTCCACTTCTAGTTATAGTTTCTCTCTAGGTTTAGGTCTTATCAGTTGGTCTAGCAAGAATTAGAATGCTATTGCTATATCATCCATAGAGGCAGAGTACATGGGAGTTGTTAATGCAGCTACTGAGGCTATTTTGCTTCAAGGGATTCTTTTTGAGTTTGGCATTCCTATCAAGTAGCCCACCATCATTTATTGTGACAACCAGAGTACCATTCAAATTTGCAAGAATCCAGTTTAGTGCCAGCATACCAAGCACATAGAGATTCACATGCATTTCATTCAGGAGCTTATTCATAGTCAGGTCATTGACTTGATATTTTTCCAGTCTTTAGAGTAGGTTGTAGACATCTTCACCAAACCTTTCACCGAGAGTAAGTTCATTCATCTATGAGCTCTTCTTGGGGTGCAGTGTACATCTACAATAGCATCATATTTAGGGGGGGCCTTCTAGCCTCTTCATTTCTTTTATGTCTCTCTTTTGGGAGGGAGTTTTTTCCTACGGGTTTTCTCCTTTTCTCTATCTTATGAGAGATCGCATTTGTATACGGGCACCTCGTCAGGCCTAGTTGCTGGGACCCATTTTATATTTCCACACTGCCCACCTAAGCTGTGCTTATGGGGGGGTATTAGTGTAGGTTTTTATTTTTCCCTATTATTTAATTAGGGAAATTATATATGTGCATACATGGAGTTTTCCTACATTTGTGGGATAGCCTAGCTTATGTGGAGATGTGTGTCATAGATGTGTCATAGGTGTCATAAGAATGTCATAAGTAACCTCCTTGATGGGAGTTTCTTCTCTATTCTTAGCACCTTGTCACCACTTTTCACGGAGGAGTTCTAGTCTATTCTTGGGGTGCCTTGACCACCTTTTGTGGAGGAGTTACTTATGTGCTCTCCTATATGTATTATTCACTTTGGCCATCTCATGTTAATTGGATATTGGATTTTATCCTATTTGTCTTGTGTAATTTATCTTCTTATATAATTTTAAATTACTTTAGCATCTATGTGGTGTGCACTTGCTTCATCTCATGTGATCACGTCTCCATTGCATTCACATTATCTACATTCTGGCAACAACTTTGATAAAATTCACCATAGGACACAAGTGCATTGAATAGAACATATATTTTATAAATTTTGAGTCACAACAAGATGGTAAATAATTTGAAGATGCTAAAGAATCAAGAACCTAAAGTTGAAGAACCCAATACCATGGAGTCAGACAATAAAAATTTTATGTATGCCTTGTCTAGGGTAATGATTCACTAAACTATGAGAGTAAATGTGGGTGTTTTAAGAAAAACCTCCTCAATATTATCATTGACCCTAGTATCACACATAATTTTAATGATCTTTTGCTACCAATAAATCTTACTATTTGGTTCACCCCTATTCTATCTTTGAAGTGATGATTACCAATAGAGAAAACTTACCATCTGAAGGAAAACATCACAATGTTTGACATTATGTGGGGGGATAAACCCTAAAAATAGACATGTTTTACATTCCCCAAGGTGGATGTGTTTTGTTTATAAGATCCTAATCGTACTACACTTTTTCCCTTATCTTTTAGGACTTTTCTGAACTATGGATGTAGTTATTTGTAAATAGCCAACAATACACCCAAAAATGCTTTGTATTAGGATCTACTAGTTTCACAAATTCTCACTACATGGAGAAGATCCATAATAAAGGCTCATATGGAATAATTTCTAAATTTTTATCTATTTAGGTTAATATAAATCCTTATTCCCACCATCTTACATACTTAAAAAATATGCTAGTAAAACATGTATCATTGTCCAATGAATCAAAATGTTTGTTGCCTCATTGACTAGAATATTATTTTATACAAATACTTTTGGGTAGAGTATCGTCATAATTTAGTGGTACTTATATACCTTTTTAAATAAATTTAAATTTGATAAGAGGGTAATTTAACAATGTTGGGGGACAAAAAAAGGCCTTTCGGGGAACATGATTTTTTTGAAATTTTAGAAATTTCAACTTCTATAGATATTTTGAGATGGCTATACTCAAAATGCGAATATGTTAAAAGAACATGACTTGTATAATTTTGAGTATAGTTTCCAAAATAATATGTTTTTTCAAAAATGGTTAAGAATAAGCAGGTAAAAATATAAAAATTAAAGATGAACTCCAATTTTTTTAAGAAAATAGAGTAGATAAATGTCCATGTGGCCCACCAATTTTTTTAGCACCATTTAATATTGTTTAAATCCTTTGATGAACATTTAAATAAT
This sequence comes from Torreya grandis, assembly GCA_037957365.1. Lineage (NCBI taxonomy): Eukaryota > Viridiplantae > Streptophyta > Pinopsida > Cupressales > Taxaceae > Torreya > Torreya grandis. Next base: position 71,697 of record JARHVA010010979.1, read on the forward strand.
ATATTCTAATTTATGACCTATATTTTTTTAATGAATATTTTTCTTTATTAATTTTTCAAGACAATAGATCCTGAAAATAGAAAAAAATTAAACAGCTGGCTGTGTACCCCCCAACTACCTCAAAAATAAACAAATTTTTTTTTTAAAATGTGTGTAGAATTAATCCTAGTTTATGACCATATAATTTTTTTTTCACGTGTATCAACTAAAACTAAATTATATAAACATTAATAGTCATGTATATTTGGCGAATGTAGTGGCCTAAAAAAGGTATAGCTAGAAATAAACATAGTTTGAACCCTTAAAATAGTCCAAAAATATATGAATCATATATTTGAAAAGATGAGAGCATGCTCATTGTCATTGTAATAATTATTGTAATTTTATTATTGAAATTCATTGCGTATTTTGTGATGAATGTTTAAATTTTTTATTTTATTTCAAAACTCTTAGAGTTGATTGTAGATTGATAGGTCTAAGATTTTTGCTTGGGAATCCAATCCATTTTCAAGCCAAAAGGCTCAATTTTGTGAATTCAAATTTATGTAATGCATATGAATTATAAAATGTACATGTTTTTATGACATTTTAACCACCAAATCATTCTTTGTGTCTTTTTTATTCAATAACATAGGAACATGTATGTTCTTAACATGTACGTGTTCCTATGAAATTTCATTAACATGGCACAAAAGACATATTTAGGAGTTACAGATGGTCATGTAGTATATGGTTTACTAAAATAAACATTAAGTATAAATTTAAATTTATTTTAGTAAATATAATAAATTAGGGTCAATTTTCATCTAATAGAGTTGGTCTCACAATTGGACACCTTACGATGTGGAAGATAGTTTTTAAAAATATAATATGGTCAATACTTAGGCATTTTTATGGTCTCAATAATGAACCTAGGAATTTCATGGAATAAATTTTTTAATTCATCTCTATTTTTTGTAAACATATAGTCATTTTATAGGTTTTTGTGTTGTCTAGATTGCTTCCTAGCATATATAAGAGTCTTAGGTTGATCAAAATTAAATTTTTCAAACCACTCACTTTAAACTTGATCTAACATGGGGTGATTTGGGTAGTATAGGTCACATTTATGGCCTTCAAACATGAAATGACCATTTTGTGTTAATTTCACATTCTCATCATCCCTCCCTCATCCATAAACCCTTCCTAAATATCTCTCATCACCCCTTACGACTCTCTCCTCATTCCTCATTATCGCTAATCATTTACTCAATGACCTTCACTTCCCTAGTCATATATAATCACTCTTTTATCATACCTGATCACTCCTCCATTTACCTTCACCATCTGTAATCATCTTTAATCATTCCATCCTCATCCTTCATAATCCCTAATAACTCATTAATAATCACTCATCATCCCTAATCAGTTCCTCCTCCTCCCTCATCATCCTTAATCATACCCTCCTCATTGCTCCTCATCCCTAATCATTCACTTATTCACATTCAATGTCCCTCATCATCTTTAATCACTCCCTTATCATACCTAATCACTCTTTCTTTAATAATCACTATCCCTCATCATCCCTAATCACTCCATCCTCATCCCTTATAAAATATAATTGCCTTTTCCTAGTCCTTGATAATTGGTAATCACTCCATCATTGATCCTCACCATCCCTCATCATTTTTTCAATGACCCTCATCATCCCTCATCATAATTAATTATTCTCTCATCATCTAATGTAAGTAAGCCTCTTATAAGTTTAATCATGTAGGTCTTCTAGGTCTCATTTAGGCTTTGTAGCTTTCCTACCTTCTTTCATTATGCATATTTAATTCCTTACACAAACATGATGTTTTTGTACTCTAAATTTTGTTACTCACTCAATGAACGTGACTTATTATTTTGAAGTACACCAACTTTGCATGACATGAAAAACATGATCTCCTCTCAAGGATATTAGCTTTATTCTAGGTATTAACCTTTATTTGTATCATCTCTACTATAATTCAATCCCCGTTGACTACTATTATATTTTTGAACACATGTTTTAAACTAATTTAGATTATTTATCTTCACTTAACCTCCATCAAAACATTGAGCCATGTCCATAAAAACTTAATTATTGTAGATAGAATAAACTTCTATCATATCAAACCTTATTCATTAGGTTTATCACCCTTTACATAAACTATTTCACTCAAGACTAAATATTGAGGACCCCAATTATATTATCATATTATAGCTAACAATAAATAATCTCACACATAAGATTCTTCCATTCTCTGTACTTAATTCTCACCAAAATGTAACAAAATAGGCTCTCTAACCCTCTCACTTATGTCTAATATGTTTTCTAAAAGGATATGGATCAAAAATCATATTAAAGGTCATAAAAATGACTTCATGCATTCATTTTCACAGTGCAGATGACAAATAATGCATTTGGTAGTCTTCTACAACTTTAATTTTTAAGAGACTTTGAAAGAATACACCTTTAGCCCTACTTTAGGCCTATTTGAGGTCTACTAGAATAAACATAGATTTAAATATATTATCTTCCCGGGACTTTTAATGTTATAAAACCACTTAGATCAATATAAAATATTCCTTAGACACCTATATAGAAACTTTCAAAGTGATTAAGTGATGTAAGAGTTTTAGTTAAAAGATGTAAATTTGTAAATGGTAGTGTAAGTGAGTCAAATAAATCATTTGTTGAGAAATAAAAAGACATTTCATTCCTATTTTTACCTTGTAAAGGGTTTTTATAAGTCTTAAGTAGCATAATGAGTCTTGTTATAATCATGTAAAAGTATAAAACTAACTACACTCTCATACTTGGTACTTTCCTACCAAAACCTCATGTTTAACAATTCAAATTGTCAAAGAAGGCTTCTAAGCCCTTGTGGATACTTTGAAAGGGTAAAAAATCTTGTAAATAAAATAAAGGGTTATCACCCTGATTTAAATTCCAATTTACTCATGTAAAGGTAAAAATAATCCCAATTCTATCTATAAATATGACTCAATGTTATGAAAAGGCATAAGTTAGTATATGTTATGTTAAGGAGTAAGTAGTTGAGAAGACCTTGATCATCTATAAATATAAATTAAATGGGTTTGATGAAAAAGGTTATGGTATGAAAAGTATGATATTCCCACATTTTTTATTTAACAAATGGCATATGCCCATTAAAAAATAGTGTACATGTTTTTTTAAAATTCTCTAAGCTTAGTCTTGTGCCCGAGCTTTAATGGCATACGCCCTTTATAAAAAAAAAGGGAATACTCCCTTTTAAAAAATTTAATTTCATTTTTTTGCTAAAGATCAAACCAATATCTTTTGATAGATTTTTATTCACATTTCTCTTTTAGATCCATGTGTGCACTTTATATTCGCATCAAGCTAATGGGTTATTGCCTTATATATGTTGATTTTTTATATTTATATTTGTATTTATTTATGTATTTAGTTTTATGAGGTTAGGTTTGAATTAGATTCTATTGTATTGCCTATAAAAACCTCTATTTATATTTAAATCTAGATACAAAAGCTCAGTGGATCCATTGCATGAAGAAAATGTTAGATAAAATCATGAACAATTTGATTTTATATAAGAAGTTGAATTGTGTGAATAACAAAATTATAAACATCATTTTATTAAATATAATAAAAAATTGTTTGTATAACTCCTCAACTGATGGTACATACATTTCACTTGCCAATACACTAAAGACTATTTTTAATGAAGTGGGAAATGTAAATTCACAACTTGATGCAATGTTGCAATTAAGAGTGATCATAAAATAATTTTATTTAAAAATATCTTCATATGAATATGTTAAAAAAAAATAATGACAAAATAATTTGTGTGATTTGTTTATTAAGCTTGGAAAGAGCCAACCTCTAATAAATTGTAAACATATTACTATTATTTGGTGTGTTAATGAGGAAATGAAAAATAACTTTTAGGATAGGTGGTGGATGGTGTTTGATAAACCTCCATGAAATAATAATCAATTTAGTTTATAACTTTTTATAAAATAATATTATGAGTTTGTACTACAAGAAATTACAAACTATTTTGACATGAAGTCCCCCCAAGGTAAGGGATGTGGGTCTTCATTTGATAGACCTAGTGTTAACAACTGAGCTCAAAGAAATTGAAGGATAATATCACATGAAACTATACCTAAAATTTTGAATCTTAATTTATAGATGGATATGCTTAAGGAAATTATGAGTCTGACATAAGTTATTATTGAGCATGGTATGCATACATTGAATAATTATAGTTAGCGTACAAGTGGTGCTAGTGGTAGTGGCTCTAGTGTTATTAGTGGTAGTGTTATTTTTTGTAGTGATAGTAGCACTAGTGGTTTTGTAAGTGTTAATATAGTTGATAGTGTCCCTCATCCTACTCATGTTATAGTTCATGTGTTTCATTTCACATCATGTGGGAGGAAGTGTATGGGACACCTTGTTTAGGTATGACATAAACAAAGTACATTTATAGTGACTAGCATGCTAGAGTGCATGCCACATATAGATTCTTCAAGAGCTCAAGAGGCTAACATGATATAGAATATGTCACATGTATATGCTTCAATAGTGCATGACACTAGCATGGTAGACACTATGCCAAATGCACTAGCTCCATCGACTCTTATCAGGATATGTCAGCTTACTATGAAGGAGTTATTGACTTCACCATCTATATTTTATACACAAGTTTAATTTTAATTTTAATTTTTTTATTTTGTAAAATAATATCAAGTTTATTTTATAGTATGTGTTTACTTAATTGACTAGTTTATTTGACTAAACTTGTTATTTTTCACGTCTATAAATGATTTTTGATATTTTTGGTATCTTAGTAGGCATCGAATCTATTGTAGAGACTGGAATTAGCATGGGTGTACCCTATACATAGGTCTATAAACATTTAAATTTCATATTTATTCATGTATGTTTATTGTCCTTTGAGAAAAAACTACGTTTTAAGATATATATTATAGTCATAGATTTTTATCAAGTTCATAGTATTCACAGACTATTAATTTATTAGTTTTATAGATAATGAGGGAATCTATCGGAACCACTCATGGACAAGAATAAGGTTTTGTTGATGTTGTGGCTACATCAGAGGATCCACTATCTCTATAGTAGGTCATCATTAAGGGATGGAGACTGGTGAGAACACTGTAAAATTGTTTTTAGATTTAAATAATGATATTTTGTTTCATATTTACATAATTGTATGCAGATATAGAACTAACGATATATGCACAAACTATAGGAATCCATATCACAATTGTATATGTAGTCTCATTTCTCTAGAAAACCATTTCCTTGGAATTTGGTGAGTGTAGAATTATTTTTAAAAAAATTGTTATTGAAAAATTTATCATTTTCAATATATAATTTTAATGCATTAATTTTTATACTTCATATGTTATGTTTAAACAAGGGATGACTCACTTGTTGAGAGGATAATATCTTCTCATATTGAGGTATACAACACCCTTCAATATATGTCTATACCAACAAAGTGTAACTTATTTAGACACAATGAGGAGCATGAGATCTAGTTGTAGTTTTATGTGTCTAATTGTAGGCACAATCAATTTTTTATGTCAATATGGCCCACATTATATTCTTGTATAGTGCATTTTTTCTATGTACATGTTATGGTCTACAATTTTTTTGATATATGTCTAATTGTTTATGTAAAATTATGACATAGAACTTTGCATATACACATATGCACTATTTGACAATAGGATTATTTTACCTATGCATATTTTATATTTTGATCATTTAGTGTTTACACATATAATTGGTAAATGATGATTATTAATTCCTATGGGGATAATATAGTCTACATTATTCTCTAAGATAGGTGATCCATCATTATTTATATTTTACATTTGCATGTGATATTTACTATTTAGTTGTTTCATTTACATTTAGTTACATATCCATTTGCAATTATGTTGTAAGTGGACTTGCGATCAACTTCATGGATTTAAGTATTATAATTTGTACTTGATCATAGTCGTTAGGAGGTCTAGTGATGCAGGAATAATTTACTATTTACTTGTTTCATTTAGATTTAATTACATATCAATTTATAATTATGATGTAAGTGGACTTGTGATCAATTTTAAGAATGTAAATATTATAAGTTATACTTGACCATAGTTTTAAGGAGGACTAGAGATGTAGGAACATCATCCATCATGATGTATATAATGTTTTTTTGGTAATAAATAGCCTATCATGGATTCAAGTTGTTTGTAATAGATCAATTACGACATGTTTTATTTTCTTCCAAAATTGAATTCAAATTTGTAATGATTATTTGATGTTTCATAGAAAATAATCACATATTAAAGGTGCATGACTATTAGAAAGGCTCAGTTATGGTCTTTTGGTATCAAAATTCATATCAATGTATTGTAACTCATTACTTAACATTGAATTGATTATGTTTAAGGTATTATGATGTAAATGAAAAATAAATACCTGATGTAAATGGAGCATACACTTACATTTGAAATTCACTTAGATGTGATCTTTGATTTGAATTTCCTCTCTACTTTGTTTGGTCCTTTGCATGGATATCAGGTCCTTTGCATGGATATCAGGTCCTTTACTTCTCCCTTGACCTCCTTCTTGATCATGAAACCTATCATACCTTATTTCAATCTCATCCTCTTCAATGCAAATATCATCCTCTCACACACAGTGAACTCAATAGATTCTTTCATGATTATAATGCATATAATTATCACTATCTCTTTCAAGATATATTGATCTTTACCTTAATTTACATTCTTTCATTCTTATCACTATCCCCATAATATCATAATCTACTCTCATAATTGTACTCTCTAATCTTACCCTAAGCTTAATTATTCTTTATCATAGTTTCAGGGCCTAAAGATCTCATTCATGTTTAAATCACTCTATCCACCCTTCTAGTGCATATAGGTAAATGTACCTTCTCATTATATCTATTACATACATCCAATCCAACAACACAATCCTCAAGTCAAAACTAGTAACTCAACTACACCTTCATTCTTCAAGCCTCCTTCTCTGGTATTCCTCAAAACATGTAAACCTAGTAGGTTCAACCAAGAAACAATGTCTATGATTATACAAAATAAATGTTCAAGTATTAATTATCCTTATGCAACTCCATGCCATGTTTTATCATCTAACTTAGCATGTAACCCAACTAACTCAACTCACTCTTTTGATAATTAGGCCTCTTTATGTCTAATATAATGACATGGTTTATAAAACTATACTATATGGACTTGTAATTATCCAAAACCTCAATAATATTCAACAAATTTATAAGTTAAACCAAATTCTAATATTTTATGAATTTGAAGAGTTACAACAAAATATATTTTAATTACAATTTAAAAACCCTAGGTTAACCTTAGATAGGCATGTGTAAGGCCGAGAGGCTACAAAATTAGATAGTTTATTTTTTAAAACACTTAACTCACCTTTTATACTTGTTTAAGTTATATTTATACTTTCTTAAACTCCTATAAAATGTTTCAATCCTTAATTCAACACCAAACATCCATCCATGGGATATTTACAAAGTTTTGTGCTAATAGAGGCAGGTTTTAAGACTTTTTATCACCATCCTCCTCTTGAAAAAATTATTTGTTCCTTTTCAAGATAAAATTCATACTGATACACCTTGAATTTCATGTTTAAAAATTTATCCTTCTTTTCTAGATCTCCAAAATTAATAAAATATTACGTGACAGTTTTCTTCTAACAAGAACATCAAAGTTTTTTAAGATAAATAATTATATAATTCATATTACTCACTCCTCACAAATATAAATAACTTATAACCTTATGAAATAGTCTCTATACATAATCTCCTAGCTCTCCTCTAAGTTTGAGATCATTTTACTAGATAAATCATAAGAGACAAGGATTTTAGAATGACCTAGGGCTTCATGGTAACCTACAGGTCGAGAGAACCTAAAAATATCTTATTTGAATATGGAAACATTTTAAAACCTTATTGTTTTATAAAAAAATTGTAATAACCCCTTACACCTATATCCAAAAGCTAATCATCTTGAGCAATAACAAATATCTTCAAACTACTAATATTATAATACTATACAAGGCCTAAATTACCCTACTTGGCCTACAAAAATTCTAAAAAGGCTTCAACATGTAAAATACACATAATACATGAAATTATGAATGCTATATTGTCATGTAAACTCTATTGGTCATTCTTATGTTGGTTTTCTTGGCTAAATATTCCAAATAATGTTAAATCAACACCCTCTTAAAACACTCCAAATCTTCTCTCATGCAATTTCAACTCTTTATATGCTAAAATGTACAAGATACATCCTTTTTCTTGCCACTATCACATTGAAGGACCTTCACACATCTTCATAGATCTATTTTAAACCTACTAAAAAAATTACTTCATCATTATACACCACATTACTCCTCCACACATTACTCAAACTTAGATATTGACTACAAACCCTTCATTAGTCCTTATAGTGAGGAAAATTTTACTCTTTTAAGCTTATTTAAGGACTTTAATGTCTCCCTCTTAATGAATTTGATACATATCAAGCTATTAAAATATTTTTCATGGTTAGAGTGCCCAATTTCGGTTGAGACCCTCATCCAACTTTAGTTATGCATTACAGGATAACCATGAGGGCTAGAGATGAGCCTACCACTCTAACATGTGAACAGACAAGTCCTATAAGAAATCATAAGAGTGTTTTCTCTAACCTGGGATGGCCAAGATGTGGAAATAAGTTTTCTCTTGTGCCCAAATATCTCGTGGCTAAATGAAGTTTCTCCCGTGACCATATATTCTGACTCATTAGCCCAATTAATGAATCATCTATGTAGACACATCAAGATAACTATTTTGATGATAGAATGGTCATTATCTAGTCTTGGTCATGCCTAAGGAGTGAAGTTTGTAGTTGATCAGATGCATCCCATAAGATAATCCACTCATCCCTAAGTGTTCAAACTTAGTAAACTTCAATTACATGTTTCAGGATAACCATGAGGGATAGATATGATAAATGTTTTAAAGATATACAAATCATTTTATGATCTCATTCATGCCCTAGAAGTGATTATTATAATTGATTGGATGCATTCCTTAAGAGAATCGACTCGTCTCTAAGTTTGCAAACTAAGCAAACTAATGACGCACATTGTAGGAGAACCATGTAAGATAAAGACAAACTATCAGATGCTACACATACATACATGAGTCTTATAATAAATCATAGGATGATTCTCTCTAAATCAATATGGGTGAGATGTGGCAATGAGGTTTCTCTCACGTATAATTCTCTTAGAATAGGTCCAAAAGTTGGTCACAAGAGGCACTATATTATCACTCATTAGCGCAACTGATGAACCATATATATGGAAACATATAGATTATAATTATAAGGATATAATAGTAATTATTTAGTCTTTATTAGGCCCAAAGAGTGAATGTCATAGTTGATCAAATGCATCCCTTAAAGGAATTCACTTTTCCCTAAGTTCACAAACTGAGTGAACTTTCATCGGGCATTGTAAGAAAACCATGAGGGATAGAGATGAACCATCATCTCATAAATATGCATAGATGAGACCTATAATAAAGATAGATAGTATTTTATCTAAATTAATATGGGTGAGAAGTAGCAATGAGGTATTTTTACAACCAAATCTCTTAGAATGGACTAAAATTTGGTCAATGGGGTCATATATTCTGACTCATTAGACCTATCAAAGAACCATCGACATGGGCATGTCTAGATAGGAATTTTAAGGATACAATTTTTTTTTTTTATTTCTATTAGGCCCTGGGAATGAAATTTATTATTGATTAGATGCATCCCTTAAGATAATCCACTCATCCCTAAGTGTGTAAAATAAGAGAACTTCCATTGTATGTTTCAGGAGAAATATGATAGATATACATGAACCATAAGCTCCTACATATATTTATATGATTCCTATAACAAATATCAAGAGGATTTTATCTAACTCAAGATGGTTGAGACATGAGAATGAGGTTTTTCTTGTAGCTAAATTTCTCACAACATGTCAAAAGTTGGTCATTGGGGGCTGAATATTCTAACTCGTTATCTCAATAAACAAACTATCTATGTAGATATGTCTACATAGGAATTTTAACAGCATAATGACTTTTGTCTGGTCTCAGTCATGCCCTAGGAGTTAGATTTAAAGTTAATTAGACACATTCCTAAAGAGAATCTACTCATCTTTGAGTGTGGAAACTGAGTGAACTTCCATCACATGTTGTAGGAGAACCTTGAGGTATAGAGACAAAATATCATCTCATAAATGTGCAAGGATAAGTCCCATATGAAATCCTAGGAGGATTCTCTCTAAATCAAGATAGGAGAGATGAAGTAGTGAGGTTTCTATCATAGCTAAATCTGTCAGAACAGGCTAAAAGTTAGTGAATGGGGGAAATATATTCTAACACATCATGCCAATCAATGAACCATATATACATACACATTTATATAAGAGTTTTAAGGATATAATAGTTATTTTTTTGTCTCAATCATGCCTCAGGAATGAAGGTTGTAGTTCATCAGATGCATCCCTTAAAAGAATTGACTCATCTCTAAGTGTGCAAACTAATAGAAGTTATATCACACATTGAAGGATAACCATAAAAGATTGAGACAAAACATCATCTCTAACTTGATTTGGGTGAGATGTGACAATGAGGTTTATCTCATAACCAAATCTCTCAGAACACACCAAAAGTTGGTTAGTGGAGGCCATATATTCTAACTCATTAACCCAATTGATAAACTATCTAAGAATATACATTTGGATAGGTTTTTTATGTCTATAATAACCATTACCTACTTTATGTCAGGCACTAAGAGTGAAGGTTTCAGTTGGCAAGATGCATCCCTTAAGATAATCCACTCAGCCTTGAGTTTGTAAACAAAGTAAAATTCTATCATGTGTTGTAAGAGAACCATGAGGAATATATATTAAAATTCAAATATTAAACATGTATGAATGAGTCATATATGAAATCCTATGATAATTATCTCTACCTTGACCTAGGAGAGATGTGGAAATGAGGTTTTTTCTCATAGACAAATCTCTTAGAATGGGTAAAAAGTTGGTCATCTAGGGTCATATATTTTGACTCATTAACCCAATTGATAAACCATCTACATAGACACATATAAATAAGTAATTTAATTGTATAAAATCAATTTTTTAGTATTGTTTGAGCCTTGGGAGTGAAGGTTGTAGTTGATCAGATGCATCCCTTAAGAGAATCCACTCGTCTCTGAGTCTAAAAACATAGAAAACTTTCATTGTGTGTTATAGGAAAACCATGAGGGTTAGAGATAAACTATAATATATAAATGTACATGGATAATTCTTTTAATAAATCTTGGGAGGATTATCCATAACTCAATCTAGATGAGATACGGCAACAAGGTTTCTCTCATAGCCAAATCTCTCAAAATGAGCTAAAAATTCGTTAGTGGGGGCTATATATTTTGACTCTTTAGCCCAATTTATGATATATCTACATGAACATATCTAGATAATAATTTTAATGATAAAACTAAAATATTAGAGTCTTATTCATGCCCTAGAAGTGAAGGTTGTAGTTGATCAGATACATCCTTCAAGATAATGTCCTCATCCCTAAGTGTGAAAAATGAGTGAACTTATGCCATGCATTGTAGGAGAACTGTGAGAGTTGGATATGATTCATCATTTCATACATGTGTATGGATGAGTCCTCTAAGAAACATTGGGAGGATTATCTCTCACTTTAGGCTGTAATTAAGGCATAGATAAGACTATTTTCTTATTTTCTTGAAATGACTAATAGGGAGAAGGTGAAAACATGTTTTCTTAGTGTAGATAAAATTAATATAATTTATTTTCATGGCTTATATTAAATTCAAGAAGATAATATTCTTTAATCATAGAACTAACCATGTGAAGGTGGAATCTCATCTGGAACAACTATCCTAAATTTAAATTGTTTGTAAAAAAATAAATAGAAATAAACACATAATGATAAATAATTGAAAATTAAAATACATTAAATCAAACAAATTAACTATATTAATTTGAAAAATAAGATAAACTTACCAATTAAATCTAACGTAACTTTAGGTTTAGGTCTATTTGTAAGTGTCTCAAGAATCACTTTGTGGTTGAATTCATGTAATTAACATAGAGTTATATTATGAGGATTTCCATGATATTTTCTCATTTGAATATTTGTAGCAATAACCTTGTTTGAATAATTAATCACCACCATGTGTGTTTTAAAGTCCTAAAATAAGATTTTTTTTATTTTTTTATGATAGTACCTATGAATCTAGGTTCCTATAACCACTATGGATCTAGTGGGATAAATTAGCTCTTCTTCATCCATAACATTTGTGGTCTTTTTTTTTGTCATCTACACAATGACATAAGTATTAGTATATTCCCTCATCATTATCCTTGGGTTCAATGACTAGAAAATCATGCCCTGCATTTAAATTAAAATCAAATTATAATCACATCTAGAAAAAATAAAGATATCACTAATATCTAACTATGGATATATATTTAATTATAGAAAAAAATTTACTTAGTTGTACATGATCTGAGAAGTGGTTAGATTTAACTGATTATGCCATTTCATGATCCATCTATTATTGGAGTGAATGGCTACACTCTGTAGGTGATATGGGTCTATAATTCCATTCATTAATCCATTATTTTAATTCACAATCATTCTAATTAAATTTCATACATGTAAAATAAAAACATGCCATATCCCTGGTATAAATAGTTCATAGAGTTGAATTTGATCTTTGAATGGTGTGGAGAAAACACTCGGTCTAGGTACTATAGTACAATATTCATACATTGTCTTGTTTCATTCCTTTATTAATGAAAAGAATATTCATACATGAGAATGTTTATCCAATCCATGAAAAAAAATTTCATTACACCAAGTCACAAAACTTTTAGCATTGATTAAATTAGTAGCATTTTATGCTTTGAATTCTCTCTTTTAATGGTTGATTTTACACATGAAACTACCCCATCATGTTCCCCTTTTCCATGCTAAAACTCGATAAATCTCTAAAATTGTTGAACACCATTATTTTTATACATTCTACTTAAAAATTAAAACATTATAGAATTCTTAAACTTCCCTACATAATTATCTGACCAAATGTTGTGTGTATCAAAAATGATTTCTATTGCATTCATATTTATATGAAATATCTCAAAACAACCTTTGAAAAATATTAGAGAATGTGATCTATCATTAATCATGTAAAAGATGTACTCACGAAAAATATTTATGTTGTAATCTTTACTATTAAGTGCATGTCTAAATGTAATATGAAAAAAGTTTCCAACTTAAATTGAATTATAGTATTGGTATTGAACCTCATTCTATGGTTTTAGTGTGCAGTTCTTAGTAATGTCCACAATTGAAACACTGGTGCCAACTAGGAAGTTATCCTTATGTACCTTGAATTAATTATCTAACCATTTTAATTTGTGTGTGTGTCTTACATATTGGTGGATAATATTCTTCTTGAATTCAAACACAAAATTATATACATAAACTTTGATTGTAACCAACTCATATCTTGAAGACTCTTTTCCATATTTTAACACATACTTTAGAGATTTTTACTTATTATAATCAACTAGTTTCTTTCCAAATTCATGTGAAATTTCCTCACGTATAGAGCTCATCAATTTTAACAAACCACCACAACTCTTACATGTTCCATCTAAACATTATTTGGCAAAAAAAACACGTCCCTCAGGGCTTTGACAAAAAATAATTTGGATTAATTATCTTGATGTCTTAGGGAGGTAAGATACCATACATTCTTGAAACATATTGTTAGTATGTAAAGTACAATGTATATGATGAGAAATATTAAAATGTATAACAACTTAAATATGTACCCTAAAAAACATGTGTCACATGCTTGGTTGATTTTAACATAGAAAGGCTTGCACATCTCAAATGACCTTTGGGTAATTCTCAATTGGCCATTAAGTTTTTCAATAAATTTTTTATAAAATTGAATTTGGGTCATGTCTAAGAAATGTTTTGCTTGTAGTTGATAGTTTTTTGAGACATTTTTTCTTTTAAAAATATTCTTTACATTAGATGAGACCCTTGTGTTTTCATACCAAAAATTTTCATTCAAATGTCTTGTTTCCTCAATGAATACCTTATATTTTCATGGAATCTACCACTAAATGCCCAATAATCCATGAGTGAAGTGTCATCAATCCATGCTATTATTTTTACAACATTTATTATCATTTTTCTATTTGAGTTCAAGGATTTAATTATTTCACTAAGAATTCAAGATTTAGATGTTGACTTGCTCATTATATATTATATTATTACTCATCTTGCCACATTACTATTTTTTTTTGACATTTATTACCTATTGCCTTGAATGCATTAAATAGATTGATTACTATTGTGTTATTTATTTCCTCTATATTGAATGTCTTTAACCCCAAATTATGCATCACAAGGCACTTATTTTGCTTTCATTAATTCAACAAATAGTTTACATCATTTTGTATAAGTTTTATTCTCAAATGCATAGTCTCATACATGTTGAACATGACATTGAATCGATCTTTTTGACATTTTACCTTCCATAGGTTCTATTATTTTCTCATTTATTTTAAAAAAATACCTTGGTGTTTGTCTTATTATCCTTTGAGGTGTGGGTATAGGAGGTATATTTTGTATTAAATTGAGTGGTGTTACCACTTCAATAATAATAGAAAATTGAATTCATCTTCACTAGGAGACAAATGATTATTGGTCATTAATTGATGTTAATTATCAACATACTCAAAAAAGTAATTATGAATGGATGATTCATTATATTATGTTTGTCCATATGTGTCATCACTCATAAAAAAATCATTACATACATGCTCTAAATTTTTAATTGCATCATGCAACAAAGATTGATTGAGTTCTCTTATATAATTTGAAGACATATCTAAACTAAATTCTATAGAATTGGGATTATTATTTTCATTTAAAATATTAATTGGTGTGGAGAAAGTACATTCACCTTGACTAGAAGCCCTTATGGATTCCATCCTATCTGCTTATCTTTTTTTTTTTTTCTCTCTTCTCTTTAATTTACTCATTTTTTATATCTTTGATTGGCATTTTATGATGACATCCTAACCCCATTATTTATATTTACCAAAAAAGACAATTGGCAATTTGAAATTTAATAATTTATATTAATTCAAACAAAAGTGAATGGATAATTTACCAAATTCACATAGTTACAGTAGAAAAAACTAGTTTATAATTTACAAAGAATAAAAAATGAACAAATTTCATGGGAAAGCCAAGATAAATTCTAGAATCACAAATGGTATGCGTGAATTTGAAATCATACACACCATTTTTAATCCATGAAAAGATGGGGAAAAATTAATAAATGTTGTAAAAAATTTGGTTTACAAAGAGGATACACATTTAAATTTTACAATTTTTTTTGGCCACTTTCGCTCCAAAGTTGCCTCAGTTTTAGGCTTGGTGGTCCCAAATTTGGTCCAAACCCTATCATCAACTAGCCAATGAAATTTCTAATAAATATGGTGTATTTTTTGTCTTTGCAAACATGTTTGATAAGGGAGATTTGTGTGTGTGTGTGTGTGTGTGTGTGTGTGTGTGTGTGTGTGTGTGTGTGTGTGTGTGTGTGTGTGTGTGTGTGTGTGTGTGTGTCTTTGTAGAGAGAAAATCATAGTTTTAAAATTTTTATTTTTTTATAGAATATTGTTTATAATTATTACTTAATTTCTACATAACATAATTCATCATGGAATATATACATATCATCACTAATTACCTTATAACTTCTTGAATATTAATCAAAAATTTATAAAACTTATATCTCAATAATATACACATTGTAAACTATGCTTCTAAAAAAATAGATTTTCATGAACTTAAGGTCAAAAAATTGTGTTCGTACTCTTGCAGTTTTAATTTTCCTACTATCTTAACTTATAAAATTATATATATATTAAAAAAATTAATAAAAAATGTTCTCTAAAATATTCAACATTTCATCTATTGATATATGAAGTTTTATATAAAAATTTAGTCATTTACTAAAAAAAAGTGTTCATAAACATGAAATCCGCTTATCTTTTCACAAAAATGACCAACCTATTATCATAAATGCATCTATTTTACACACTTTTATCATCTAGATATTGAAAAAAATTATATATTTATAAAAAATATTCAAAATTACACAATTCATGTTGTTATGTCATTGTAAAATTCTTTTTCAAATTATCTCTAACATTCTCTCCAAGTTCAATTATTATTATTTTAAGAATAAAGTGTCACTTTATACCCCCCTTTTATACCCTATTATCCTGCATCTAACCTATATTTAGATATTTTTTATTGAATACAATCTTCAAACCTATTAATTATAATATTAATAAATTCATCCAAATGTTAAAAATATTACAAGGAGATGAGAAGTGAAGAGTAATATCTGCAGTGACGGTCTAGAGTAAAAGTTTGTAGTAAGGTTTTACCTTGTCTTGAGAGTTTGGTCAATAAATGAAGATGTTTATTTTGATGGTATAGAGTTATTTATGTTAGCATAATGATATAATTTTTTCTTAGGTGACTAGGCTAAAATGTATCTTCAAGCCTTGATAAAGATGATTATGTAAGAAAACAACATAAAACTAAGTGTATATAGGTCTAAAACAGGGGATTTGGACATGTTTTATGATGCATGAAAGCTAATAAATAAATTATGATGTAAGATAGGATGATATTTATTATATTTAATGCATTACCATATATTTATCTATTGGAAAGATCAATTTTATTTAATTATAGTCCTTTCAAGATAGGATTAGGACATAGTCTATAAGATTCATAGTAATTAGAATTATTTGATGTAATTTTCTAAGCATAATAAAGTTAGATTAATTGGTGACGGTGTTTGAAGGTGAATGAGACCTATTATAAATATAATGAGTGTTTAAAACTCTAATGTTTTTAAAGTTCCTTCTAGAATGTTCTTGAGATTCCCTAAAACCCTAAATTCTAAGACATGATAGTGACAAGAACAAGAGCTCTTGATTGATAATAATCCAATAAAAATGTGTGAAATTTAGTCTATAGTTTCTTTTAGAACTTATTTACATTGTAAAAAAATTCACATTATCTAAAGGATCCCCAAACGCATGATACAAAGGATTGTGTTTAAATAGAACTATGTGTAAGAGGAAAATTAGGGTTTTAACATATGAAAAGGTTTATAAAATCCATTACGATATTATAAATGTCTTGAAATATATAAGAAAAAGGTGTAATTAATGCTTAAAATGGTTTGGGCATGATTATTTATCTTTAAATTTAATCCAATAATAATAATTGTAAGTTGTGTCTTAACAATCTTATAATTATTTTTTAATGTAAGGATTAAGAGTCTTAAAGGAGAGTCTAAACTCTTTGGTGAGTCATTACAAGTGACAAGACATTGGAAGCGATTAAAAATAGCTTGTGTGAGAAGGTTAAAAGTATAGGGAACCTATACTTCAATCTATTATCCATTATGTTGAGTATAGACCTAGGTTCAAAGCCTAGGGAAACTTGATCATGGTTGTTATGTAAAAAGATCAAACTTTATCCTGAGTAAGGAGATTAGAGGGCTCAGAGGTAATTGAGAATATATTGAGTGGATCTTGTGAAACCATATGAAGAGTATAATTTCATTGGTATTACAAAACCAACCTAAGAGGATAAGAATATTGGTAAGGTATAGGGTGAGAACAGGTATAGGAAAGAGTGATTTCAGACCTATAAAGGAAAAGTATGATTATGGAGACCTATAGTAAAGAGGATTGTGGATGAAAGCTTAAAAAATAAACCTAATAAAGTTTAATTAGATCAAGAGTTGACCATAAATAAGTGAAAAAGATCATCAAAATGTATAAAGGACCTTAATTTCAGAGAATAACAAGTAAAAGTGTGAGAAAGTGTGGGTATGGGCCTAAGCATCATCAAATTAGGATAATTATGTTAACCATTAGAATCATAACAGATGATGAGGGATGACGAAGGATTGATTATAAATTATGAAGGATTCCTTACATGTGAGAAAGTGTGGGTATGGGCCTAAGCATCATCAAATTAGGCTAATTATATTTAGAATCAGAATCATATCAAATGATGAGGGATGACGAGGGATTGATTATAAATTATGAAGGATTCCTTACCAGTGATGAAGGATGGTGAAGGTTAATGAGGGAGTGATTAGATAAGATGAGGGATTGATTAGGGCTGATGAGGGATAGTGAGGGTTAATGTGCGAGTGATTAGGGGTGATGAGGGATGTGGAAGGAGTGATTAGGGATGATGAAATAGTGAGTAGGCATGATGAGAGATGGTGAAAATCAATGAAAGAGTGATTAGGGATGATGAGGGAGCAATTATAAATGATGAGGAATGGTTAGGGTCAGTAAGGGAATGATTAGGGATGAGGAGGGATGATAAGGGAGTGATTAGGGATTATGAGGGATAATGAAGTGATGATTAAGGTTGATGATAGAGTGATTAAGGATGATGAGGGATGATGGGAATCAATGAGGGAGTCATTCAGGATGATGAGGGAGTGAGTAAAGATGATGAGGGATGATGAGGGTTAATTATAGAGTATGAGGAATAAAGGAGTGATTAGGGATGATGAGGGATAGTGAGGGTCAATTAGGGAGTAATCAAGGATTATGATGGAGAGATTAGATATGATGTGGGATGGTAAAGGTCAATGAGGAAGTTATTAGGGATAATGAGGAATGAGAAGAGAGTGATTAGGGTTCATAATATATGAGTATGAAGTGATTAAAGATAAGGGAGGGATGATGAGTAAGTTAAATTAACATAAAGTGGTCATTTGATGTGTGTAGGTCATTAGTGTGAACTATGCTACCTTAATCACACCACTTTGGATCAAGTTCAAAGTGAGTGGTTTCAAAAATTTAATTTTAATAAATGTAAGACTTCAAGAAATGTTAGGAAATAATATGGAAGGAACAAAAACCTAAAAAATAACTATATATTACCAAAAATAGACATCAATTGCAAAATTTGTTTCTTAAAATGCCTAGGCTCAATATTGAGACCCTAAAATTGCCTAGCTACTGAGCATATCATATTTTTTAAAATATATTCAACATCATAAAGTATGCAACTATGAGACCAACTCTATAAGATACAGAGTGACCCTAATTTCTTATATTTAGTAAAATAAATTTAAAGTATGAGGAATATAAACGTAATAATACAAATGTAAACTCCCTCTTCTATCACTTGCATAGCTTTATTCAATAATGGTAATAACCTATACACATTATGGGAAATATCCACTGAATTATCCCCTAACTCTATGAACATATTGAAGATTGTTCAAAAAATCATTCAAGTAGGAGTAATTATTTCAAACACTAGCCAATAATCCTCTGTAGTTTTACTATTCTAGAAATAAAATTCATCTTAGAGGAACTGCATTGATTTTCATGAGTTGAAAATTTTAACTATTGAAAATTTCCTATCCTAGTGATAGCTGAAATTCTTGATGAACTTTATGGTTCCCACTTCTTCTCCGAATTAGATCTATGTTCTTGCCATGATGAGATCCACCTCCAAGTTGAAGATATTTTAGAAATAAATTTTCACACACAAAGACCACTATAAATTATATGCCATGGATTTAAAGCTTACCAATTCCCATTCTAGATTTAAAAGTTTGATAAGTAAATATTTTGTCACTATTTAGATAAATTCATTCTTGTATTCTTTGATGATATGTTGATTTACAAAAATAATGGGGAACAACATCTCTTGCACCTCCACATGGATTTATAACTTCTTACAGACCACCATCTCTAGGCAAAATTATAAAATGATCCTTTGTTAATTAGTAAGTGGGACACCTAGGCCACATTGTCTTAGTAGTCGGTCCTCAGGTCAACTTGAAAAAAATTGATGCCATGAAATTTTTTCCTAAACGTAGGATACTCAAATGCCTTTATGGGCTTCTTGGCCTCATGAAGTACTACCTATAATTTTTAAAATATTATGGGAATGTCATTTCCCACTTGACCACCATGCTAAAAATTGATGCATTTTGTGATATGCCATAGTTGAAAAAACTTTTTGGGTACTCCAGAAAGCTATGTAGTACACTTATTTTGGCCATGCTAGATTTTACTAAAAACAATTATCATTAAAAGTGACACATGTGGGAATGGTCTTGGTATTATCAACATGTAAGAGGGACGTGTCATTGCCTTCACTAGAAAACCCTATAGTGTGCATAATTTCATGAAATAAATACATGAGAAGTAAATGATGGATATCCTATATGTTGTTATCAAGTGGCAATCATACCTAATGGATTGGCATTTTTACATTAAAACCAAGCATCAAAGAATTAAATATTTCATGAAGCCATTGGTCTCTCTATAGATTCAACAAAAGTGAATTTCAAAATTAATTGGGTATGATTATAATATAGCTTATAAGGACACAAAAATTCTAATCTCATATGTACTATTCTGCCAAAATGAAGAATAAACACATATGCATGTATTATCCATCCTCATTTCAGAATGGATTCAGACATCCAACAAGAATGGAAACAAGATACACATAAAACATCATCTTGTAAGTTTTTATGCACCCAGAATCCAAACCCAACTATACTTGTGATAACCAATCTTTACTATACAAAGGCCACATTGTCTTGATTTCTAGATCTAGGTTCTGATACTATTTTACATGAGGTGCATGCATCACCTTCCATAGGTCATCAAGTTTTTAAAAAACTTATGAAGAAATATATGAAGACATCTTTTGAGAAATGTGAAATATGTCAATGTCATATGGAGTAAATAGTGAAGTTCCTTATTTACTTCAACTCCTACTCATTCTACAACTAATTTGGACAAACATCAACATAGATCTTATAGAACACCTACCAAAATATAGTGAAAATTCAATCATTTTGGTGGTGTAGATTTCCTCTCTAAATATGCTAATTTATGTGCCTTGGCCAATCCTTACATTGCTTTTACCATTGCCCAAACATTCCTTGATCAAATCTTCTCCCTCAATAGAATCTTAGTTTCTATTGTATCGATTGTGACTTAGCTTTTAGAAGACAATTTAGCCTAAAAAATTACAAGTGCATAAGTACCCAACTAAAAATGAGCTTGGTTTAACACCTTCAAATATATCGACAAACTGAAATTGTCCATAAATATTTGGAAACATATCTTCATTACTATCCCTTTAATCAACAACAACAATGGATCAAATAATTATCACTTAATTTTTTTTGTTAAAATACCTCCCATACTCCGTACAAAATTATCTATGGTCAAAATCTAGAAAAAAAAATAACCTTCAAACCAAAAAAAATGAAAAGATTTTGAACTAAAATTTCACCATTCAATTTTTCTATTTTTTTTTACTTCTTAAATGTTAGAACTGCAGTTCTAATTTCTCCACATCACATGGAGATAACATTCAAATATATTTAGATTCTATCATGTAAGCAGTTTGCATGAGATTTGATTCTTAGGACAATCAGTTATCGCACATGTCTTATGCATGATTTCATTCTTAGGACAATCAGTGATTCCACATGCCTTATGCATGAATAAACATTAGTTTAGTGCAGTTTATTTTTAATTACATGATTGTTTCTAATTATTTATTTTTAGTTAAAAGGTGATTGTAATTCTATATATGTAGATCTGTGATCACTATTTTTATATAGAGAATTAAACAAAAAGTAGAATCAATAAAAATATTTTATTGCTGTAGCAATTGTTTCCTACTATGCATGCATTTTTATTTTCTATTTTTTTTTGTCTCTACAGTCACAAATTGGTATCAAAGCAGAGAAAAAGATCAGGGGCATTATATTTTTAGAGCATATTGAAGGAGGATTTAGTCACTGATTAGAAATTTAAAGAAGTTGATGTTCATTTTGAAAAGTTTAGCTTGAGACATGGAAACAAATAACAGCATTTCTCAGCCCCAGATTCCTATTTTCAATGGTAAGAACTATGATTTTCAATTAAAATGAGAACATTGTTTTGCTCACAAGATGTTTGGGATTTGGTATAAAATGGCTTTGTAGAACCACAAGATGAGGCTACCCATCAGGTATTAACACGAGCACAAAAGGAAGAGCTTAAATAAAACAAGAAAAAGGATGCAAAATCTCTATTTCTAATCCAATAGGTAATGGATGAATCCATTTTTTCTAGAGTTTCAGCAGCAACGAGATCCACGTCAGCATAAAAATTTTGGAGACTACCTATAAAGGTAATACAAAGGTGAAAGTAGATAAATTGCAATCTCTTAGGAGAAATTTTGAAAATTTACAAATGAATGAATTTGGAGTCTATAGACTAGTTTATGGGTCAAGTATTGAATATTGTGAACCAAATTAGGTCTAATAGAGAAACAATAATAGATCATAAGATCATAGAAAAAAATCTCAAGAGTTTACCTAGCAAATTTGATGTAATAGTTATAGCTATTGAGGAAACCAAGGATTTGGATTAGTTATCAGTAGATCAATTAATGGGATCTTTGTTAACACATGAATCCAAAATGAATAGGAATAACAATACATCTTTTGAGAATGCTTTCAAGTCTCAAGTATTATTTGGTAGAGGAAGAGGAAGAGGAAGGTCAAACTTCAGAGGAAGAGACAGAGGCAGAGATGGAAGGAACAATCTAGATCAAGGTGAAAATAATAATTAAAACTATAATAATAGAGGATGTCGCAATAATCACTTCCAGCAAAATTCACAGAGATTTGATAAATCTAACATTCAGTGTTATTACAACAAAAAAAAATGGACATTATGCAAATGAATGCAGAAAGGAACAAGGAGATGTGGACAAATAGAATGCTAATTACACAAATGAATCTAATTCTAATTCTGGAAGCTTATTCCTCACTTGTCATGTTGCTCAAGAAAATGCTAGAGATATTTGGTTTTTTGATAGTGGATGTAGTAACCATATGACAAGGAATAAAGAATTATTTTCTAGTCTTGATGATTCCATAAAATCTAAAGTGAAATTAGGAAATGATAATAAAGTGGATGTAATGGGTAAAAGAGTAATAAATGTTTTGGCAAAAATGGTGAAAGAAGATTTATTCCTGATGTTTATTTTGTACCTAGACTAAAGCATAATCTTATGAGTGTTGGACAGTTAGTATAGAAATGTTACAGAGTATCTTTTATGGATATTATTTACACAATACTAGACAAATTTCCAAATGACAGGGTGATAGAAAAAGTGGAGATGACCAAGAATTGGATGTTCCCTCTTAAAATTCAGTTCATCCAAGGAGAAGAGGAAACCCATTTCAAAACCATGCATTTAGACCAATCATGGCTATGGAATTTAAGGTATGGACACTTACATTTTGGAGGTTTGAGTTTATTACAAAAGAAAAATATGGTGAAGGTATTACCACCAATAGAGCAGCCAGGAAGTTCATGTGAGAGTTGCATTTTGGCAAAATAGCATAGAGAGAGATTTCTAGTAGGAGCTTCATATAGAGCAAGGGTATTATTGGAGCTAATTCATAGTGATTTATGTGGACCAATGCAAACTCCATCATTTGGACGCAGTTCTTATTTTCTAACCTTCATTGATGATTTTAGGAAAAAGACTTGGATATATTTTCTCAAGAAAAAAGCTGAAGCCTTTGGAAAATTTAAAAAATTCAAGGCTATGGTTGAAAAACAGAGTGGCCTTTACATCAAGGTACTTAGATCAGATAGAGGAGGTGAATATATGTCTAATGAATTTCAAGATTTTTGTAGATATCATGGCATTAAAAGGCAACTGACTACAAGGTACACACCACAACAGAATGGTGTAGCAGAAAGGAAAAATAGAACAATCATGGGGATGGCTAGAAGCATATTGAAGGCCAAACATTTATCAAATGAATATTAGATAGAAGTAGTAGCATGTGTAGTATATATTATGAATAGAAGCCCAACAAAGAGTGTCAAGGATCAAATTCCACAGTAAGTTTTGAGTGGTAAGAAGCATAGTGTACATCATTTCATAATTTTTTGTTGTATTTCATATTCTCTTATACCATCTAAATTGAGAATAAAATTGGATGATAGAGGTGAGAAATGCAGTTTTATTGGCTATAGTGAAGAATCAAAAGCTTATAAGTTATATAACCCCATTTCAAAGAAAGTGATTATTAGCAGAGATGTGGAATTTAAGGAAGAAGAAGCATGGGATGGAAGCATTGATATAACCATCACAATTGGATCACCAGTTCCCCAAAATGAAGAAGAATTTGAAGAAAAAAATTTACAAGATGATCAATTCTCTCCACAAGCAAGAACAAGCACTCCAATAAAAACACCTAGCAGCTTAGTACAAGGTGAATCATTTGGCCATGCATGTCATCCTACTCCCAATTCACAAGTAAGTGATGAATCAGATCCAACTCTTGCCACTTTAAGATCAAAATTTAAAGGTAAGAAAATGAGAAACTTGAATGAGATTTATGATCAAGAAGAAGAGAATTTAGATTTGTGTTCAAATTTTGCCTTTTTCTCTCATGATCCTGTGTATTATGAAGAAGCAATTAATGAGGAACATTAGATAAAAGCAAAGGATGAAGAGATGAATGCTATTGAGAGAAATCAAATATGGGATCTAATTAATCAACTTGAAGGTAAGGATTGCATAGGAGTCAAATGGGTTTATAAGACCAAATTTAATGTAGAAAGTAAGATTGAAAAGCACAAAGCAAGGTTAGTAGCAAAAGGTTTTGCACAAGAACATGGAATTGATTATAATGAAACATTTGCCCCAGTTGCTAGACTTGATACTATTAGAATGGTTTTAGCAATAACTGTACAAAATAATTGGAAAGTTTATCAAACGGATGTCAAATCAGCTTTCTTGAATGGTTTCTTAGATGAAGAAGTGTATGTGAAACAACCACCAGGGTATGAAGTGCATGGACATGAAGAAAAAGTTTACAAATTGAAGAACGCCCTTTATGGTCTCAAGCAAGCACCAACAGCATGGTATAGTAGGATTGATTCATAAATGACAAACAATGGATTCAGCAGAAGCAATAGTGAGCCCACATTGTACACAAAAATCAACAAAGAAGGTTAGATTTTGATTGTGTGTTTGTATGTTGATGATTTGATTTTCACTAAAAAATTGTCTGTAGACACATTTAAATCAGCAATGAAGAAAGAATTTGAGATGATAGATTTGGGATTAATGAAGTAGTTTTTGAGCATTGAAGTTGTACAATTAGAGAAGAATTTTTATTTGTCAAACTAAATATGCAAAGGATGTGTTAAGGAGGTTTAAGATGTTGAATTGTAAATTAGCACCTACACTAGTTGCTATAGGGACCAAGATTAGCAAAGAAGACAAAGGGCCTAATGTTGATTCTACAACATTCAAAAGAATAATTGGTAGTTTTATGTATCTTACAGCTACAAGACCAGATATCATGTATGGGGTCAGCTTAATCTCTAGACTCATGGAGTCACCAAAAGACTCACATTGGCAAGTTGGAAAGAGGTGATTGATATATGTGGCAGGAGTAACAAAATATAAAATTTTATATTCCACAACTAATAATTTTGGTTTGATTGGTTATACTGATAGTGATTTTGCAAGTAGCATTGATGACGGGAAGAGTACTTTTGGACATGCCTTTCATTTTGGAACATGTGTGGTCACATGGGCATCCAAAAGGCAACCCAGAGTGACACTTTCATCAACTGAAGCAGAGTATGTAGCAGCCACATCAGCAGCATGTCAAGCAATTTGGATGAGAAAAGTATTGACAGATTTATTGCAAGCATAGAAGAAGTCAACACCAATCTTTTGTGGCAATAAGTCAGCAATTGCATTGTCCAAAAATCATTTTTTTCACAAGAGGAGTAAGCACATTGATACAAGATTTCATTTTATCAGAGAGTTAGTGAACAATGGAGAAATCCATTTGGAGTTTTGCAGATCTGAAGACCAATTAGCAGATATATTCACAAAGGCATTAGCAAAGGAGAGTTTTGAGTATCTAAGACAAAATTTAGGCATTGTAAATGTTGAAGTAGTTAGTGGTAGAAATTAAGGGGGAGTGTTAGAACTGCAGTTCTAATTTTTACACATCACATGGACATAACATTCAACTATATTTAGATTCTATCATGCAAGTAGTTTTCATGAGATTTGATTCTTAGGACAATCAGTTATCGCACATGTCTTATGCATGATTTCATTCTTAGGACAATCAGTTATTCCACATGCCTTATGCATGAATAAACATTAGTTTAGTGCAGTTTATTTTCAGTTACAGCAGTATTTTTAATTCTTTATTTTTAGTTGAAAGGTGATTGTAATTCTATATATGCAGATCTATGATCGTTGTTTTTATATAGAGAATTTTTTTATTAAAAAAAAAAAAAAAGCATAATTAATAAAAATATTTTATTGCTGTAGCAATTGTTTCCTGCTGTGCGTGCATTTTTATTTTTTATTTTTTTTTCTTCTTTCTGTCTCTGCAATCACAAATAAATATTTGGAAACATATCTTCATTACTATCCCTTTAATCAACAACAACAATGGATCAAATAATTATCACTTAAATTTTTTTGGTAAAACACCTTCCATACTCCTTACAAAATTATCTATGGTCAAAATCCACAATAAAAACATAACCTTCAAACCAAAAAAAAATTAAAAGATTCTGAACTAAAATTTCACCATTCAATTTTTCTATTTTTTTAACTTCTTAAATCCCTTTACGGTTCTTAAAACCCCATAAACTAGTTTAGTCTCATAGGGGCTATAAAAATCTCTTCTTCATTGACCTTCAAAATGAAGCTACGTGTACACCAACAAATGTCAAAGATATTTGTTGAGAAAAGTAATCTTGATTGATATTAGGTCACAAAAAACGACAAGTATATCTGTTCGGAAGAGCTTAGGCAGCGGTCTGACTGTCGACTGAACCTGGCTGCAATTCGATAAATTAAAGTTAATATAAAATTTGTTTCGTAAGTTGTAAGACATTGACCACGCTACAAAATAAACTCGAAACCTTAGCAAACTGCAAAACAAATGATGCAGCTGTCTTTTTGGACCTTTTGAAAATGTTGTTGAACTCTCTTAACTTTTGGTTTCCATAATGACACTATTCTATCACTCGACGTCAAGTAATTGGCATGTGTTAAATAGTCGTGCGGTACTAACTGACCAAACCTGAGGTTTCTTGCGGAATTGCAGGCTTTATTTTCAGAAGTTTGAATGACTTTTAGAGAGTCGTGCGCTACTAACAGTCATTGCAAAATTTCTCCATTGGTTTGATTTGACTGAAAGTAAAGTTTGTATGACTTTTAAAGAGACGTGCGTTACTAACTGTCATTGCGAAATGCCTCCGTCGGTCTAATTTGACGGAAAGTAAAGTTTGAGTGGCTGGTCGTCATAGCGGACCTCGTAACAACCCCAACACCCGATATGTATTTCATTTAAATACCCCTCAGCATCACGTATTTGCTTCAATCAAAACTCTCTCTCTCCTTTCCTCCTTCCCATCACATTTAATCTTTCTTCTTCTAATACTCTTTCTGGGCTTCCACATTGATTTGAGATATTACGATGAATGGGCATGTGAAAATGTTGGTCAGTCTGCTATGTTTGCTTCTTCCATTCAAACCATGTAGCGGAGCAAGACAACTGCGGCAGAATAATCACTTGTTTATTGCACCATCAAATCCCAAACTCAACATGGTGATGCCGAGTGAAGGCAGCTCCGCCCCAAATTCGAAGGTTCTCACAGAAAACACTCCAGTGGCTGGGGAGATAGCTGAGATGAAGCCATGGAGCACCTCCGTAAATAAGGTAAAAAAAGATCACAACATTATCAACATGGAGTTCAGATCTGAGGAGAATCGATCCGGAAGCGATTCAAAGAAAGAATCTCCTCGACCGGATCACAGAAGAAATGCCATAGTAAAAGTGCAGCGGCTGTCAGAGTCGAAGACCAGCCCAGCCCTGGGTCACATGCAGGAAGAGCAGGGTGTTAGCAAGAAACGGGTTCTGGGGTCTACGCCTAGCCCAGGAACCGGTAATTAGACCTTAATAATTAGTTTGAGCGACTTCCATGATTATTATGATTTTGTTCCTCTGGACCGTGTGACCAGGATTTATATCCACTGTTCCCGCTGAAGAGACATGAACGCTGTAAAAATATTATTCTATTCGATTTATTTATTCTTAATGTGTATGTATGCAATTCAGTTAATCAAAGTTTTAAAAAGTATCATTTGATGGAAAAAAGTGTTGGTGTTCTGCGTCCATTATTGTGATGAGAAGTTATAATGTAGAAAATGTTTATCGCGGTTAACAACTGGGCGGGAACCTTGACATTGCAGACCATATGGTGAGAATCCAAGAGTTCTTACAAAACTAAGCAGAATCTGAGCAGTGTCTGACACCATAACGGAGTCCACACCCTTGCATAACACACAACGAAAGTCTGAGCCTTGCAAATCATACCTCGGCTTTCTGACCTCTGCTCATCGCACTGTAGGGACCCGATTTTTGCAAAACAACATCCAGATTTCTGACTAGTCGCAGAACACTTCACAATTTCTAGCTTTTTGGTAAACTGGTCTTCGAACTCCGTCTCCTTGTTGCATAGCTTGGTTTTCTTAGAATATCAAATGTCAGAAACTCCAAAGGAGGGAGACATGAAGTATCAGTTTCAAGGGGTTGTTCCCAGCTTCAAATCAGAAATCCAGCATTGACAAGATCACATATATAGACTTTGTAAATATTGATCTCACAAAGTCTTGGCAGAAGAGTAATGCAACTCATACATTAGATTGGGTTTAGAGTATTCATGACAGTGACCTTCCTCAAGCTATGACCTTCCCGACATCAATGAATTACCTTGAGTTGATATTGACCATAGAAATTTATTATGACAAGGAGAGAAGAGAAGTCAAAAAATCGAAAGGAGAATACGTTCTTTGCATCCGTCCAAAATATGTCGATACCATGCTAAAATTTCTTGATCCCGAATTATATGTTGACCTCACTCGAAGTTCAGATCAACAATTACAGTATTCTAACACAATCTCTTGTTCTAAAATGGTCAACAAACAATGGCTAGTGAAGTCGAAGAGTTTAACATTAAGATTGTCGAACTTTCTCTCACAGTTTGAGTTCACTACTGAAACCAATGATATCATCACACTATTGAATAGATTTTTTTGGTGATCCTACAACCAAGGAATTTCAACATGGATGTACAGATACATTTGAATAATGCATGAAAATCAGAAATAATCAACTGGGCTTAATTAATTTGTGACTTACTTCATAAACAACCATCACAAGTGACCACAACATTAAAATTCTACAGCACCCCGTATTTGTTCTACATGGTTGTTCATAGGAGGACTTACAATGGAATGTATACAGTCGGGGTTATGTCTTCACCCAAATTTTACGATTTCTGTCCTCAACGTACATTGAAAGAAAGCCTAATTCACTTCTGTAGAGTAAATGATGCTTTCTTGTAGTATGTTGCTCAGATGTTTGAATCTGATCCTTATAATGTTGGATTATCCATTGAAGCCTCTATTGAGGATTTAAGGTGGGCAGCTTCGATCATATAATTTCTGACCTTTACTTACATCAAAAATATGTGGATGCGAAATCTCTACTTACATGCTCCAAATAATTGCAGATGATAAGTGGGCACTAATGGAACTTGTATGCCAATTGGTTGAAACTCAAAAAAAATTAAAAAAATTAAAAAAATTAAAATATATATATATATATCTAGCAAACACAAGACATGGATACACTTGCCAATCTCAATCGAAAGATACACAAGTGTACTTCATTAGCCAAGGCAAAATCTATTAATGGTGAAATGACTCGAGTTACTCTTCAGTAGTTTCATATTAATGCTTCATTTGATGTCATAAGTATGATAGATAATGATCTCAGATCTACATATCAACTTGACCATCATTTTGAAGATTTTTAGATGGATTGCGACGATGATAAAAAAAGTTGAAGTTCAAGACTATTCTTTCTTCAAATTCGATCAAGTCATTGAATTCAAGATAGAATATAATCCAAAGAGATTTGAAGATGATGATGTTTTATATCCTATCTATGAAGAATAAGATATTGAATCATAATATCTTCCATAGACAGATTGGAACCAAGTTAAATCTACATCCTCAGAGAAAAGAACATAATCAGTATTGGATAAAATACTCACATGGCTTTTGAGCAGTGGAGCTAATGTGGAAGAGGCAGGGTTCCCTCCACCAATGAAAGATATTGATGTGGGCACCTTTCAACAAAAATAATTAGTTGCAGGTCCCTCTTCTACAAAATAAGCTAGTGAGATCATAGTTGAAGCATATAAAGAGAAAGATGATGTGGCTCCCGAAGCAACCTGGTTTAATAAACTTCCCAAACTCAAAATCAAGTGGTTAGGAGAAGGGTATTAGGTAATTTTGAAATTTCTACAATTTTAGATACTTCTCCTTTGAATACCCTTTGAATACCACTCAATAGTTTATAACCTCAGACACTTCTCTATTATTTTTTGTATCTGCTCCTCCTAGAATTAATATTTCATTATCTTTTTATTCATCCCAAGATATGAATCTACCTATTCTTTGAACTCCTAATGTATCATCTAAATCACTAAAATTAGATCAAGATAACATTTTACCTGCATTTACTCAAGCCTTGGAAATTCCCCCTCATCCTTCTAATACCCAAACTCATGTGGAGCAAGGATATGTTCAACAAGCTCCAAACACAAAGATTCCAGACTAGCTAAAGGAAATAGTGAGGAAAATAAATAGAACTATAGAAACTCAAGAAATCAATTTTAGTGCATGCATTACTCCGTCCCCTCATGTAGTGAAGAAACCTTTGATGATTTATAGAATATTGATAGATGAACAATAAACAATAGGCACTCTCATTGATAAATTTGATCAATACAAATAAACTAAGGATAAATTGAAAGAAAAGGTTGAGCAACTTACATTAATTGTTTAGAAGCTAGTAAATCTAATTCAATCCTGCTCATCTAACACCATACACAAAATTTTAGATGCAAAAACATTGAATTTCGCTGAGGAAATTGGACATCTGGGAAAATCAAAAAAAGAGTGGTCATAATAGTTAATGATTCATGGAACCAAAAAAATAAATAAATCAATTTTTTTACACTAAGATTCAATCTAAATTTGATCTTGCTAAAAATGTGGAATCTAAATACAAAGTTAAAATTGATAAATTCAAACAATTACTTCAAAAATTGGAAGTCTTTTCCAAAATAGACCTAGATGTTTTGATTATAGAGGGTGTTTCTAATAAGTAAAACTATGATGATTTCATCGAGTTTAAATCTCAAAAAAAGTTCTATATTTGCACCTTATAGAAATGCCTAAAGAAATTAATTGAATCATGATCAATGGCATATGATGTAGTATATTATATACAAGAAATAATTGAACAAATTCATTATAGGTTTGTACACAATAAAGAAATAGTTATTCCTTCACAATCAATCACAGAAGAATTTGAATAATTATTTGAAAGAGAGATAGTTCCCAAATCTATATTCAACTCTGAATGAATTTGATAAATTCATTAAGAATCAATTTTTTTTATAAACTTGATAAAACTTTGAAGAAAATTGAGCATGTTTCACACAAAATGCTTGATCTTGATTGTGAAGAAAAAATTTGTTTCGTACATTCAAATGGCCCTGATGAAGAAAAAGTGAAAGAAACCATGAATAACTTTCCTAAATACAGAAAGAGATTGAAGTAGAGTAAGCAGAAGCAAGATCAAATTGTCCTTGATGTTGAAGATGAATGAAATTCAAATAGACTTATCCAATTTTCAAACTTGCCTTCTGCCAATATACTTTTTAAAACTTTTAAGTTCCATTATATATATATATATATATATATATATATATATATATATATATATAGGTTGTACAATTTTTTTAAGTCATTTTTGTAAATTTTAAGTTTTAAAAATTTCCCAAGTCATGTTTTCAACTTTGAAGTCATGCAAATTTGTCAATGTCTTTTTACAAGTTCTAAACTGTACATTTTGTAAAAGTGATTTTAAAATTGGTGTAAATGTTCAAAAAGGTATTTATGACCCATAACTACCACCTTATAAGTTATGAATATGAGTTTTTGAGTCATTTGTAGGACGTTTTGTTAGGGAGATAAACTTTGGCAAGATCAAAGGAAAAGAGATTGTGTATACCAAGGGAATTTATAGGACTTTGTGCCATAAATTTGTTTTAATTAATGATATATATGAGTATGTTATTCAATTTTAGATCTTATCCTTTAAATTATATATATTATTTTGTTAGATAATAAAAAAAGCAAGATTTTTAGGGTAGAAGTTAATTTGAATATACATTGAAATTTTCATGATTAAAATGTCTTGGTGAGGTTGAGAATATATTTGAATTTTACTTTCATAGGGAAATATATGGTCATTGTATGTATATTTTGAGTAATCAAATCTCCTTAGTTTATGTATTTTATTAGTACACTTAACATATTTCTTTCTTCCGCACATTTCAATGATAAAGGGCTTCCATTGTTGGTGGTTTTTACCTAGGATTATTATACCAACTTTCTATGTTCAACTTGTTACAATTATTCCATTTTCCAATCCTCCTTTCTTTTCTCTTTTTAATAATTATTTATTTTTCCTTTTATTCTCATTTTCATCATCTTTTCATACTTTTTATTTCAAAGTATGAACCCCCTTATAACTAACATTTTTGTTGTATTTTTTTCAGTAGTGTGTTTACTTTCAATAAAGGTAGATCTTCGAACTAATAGTAGAGGGAATTTATCACCATGATGGAAACCTAAAATTCTTGATTTTCTCCTTGATAAAATTTTCAACCAACATAAGTATGGCCTCCTTATTAACCCTACTAAGGTGGCCATCATTCTCTAGCTTGAGGCATCCACAAATTATCTAGAAGTGTACACATTTTTAGGATGTATAGACTACTATTTTAAATTCATTCACAACTATGCTAAGATCAAGAACACAACTTTAGGATCGTATGAACAAGAATATTCCATTCATATGGGGCAAGGAACAAGAGGATACATTCTTAAGTTTGAAGAATAAACTCACAAGTGGATCAATCCTCTAATTCCTAGATTAGATGACCATCTTTCATATGCATGTTGATGCATTAAGTATAATGATCTGAACCATAACACCTCATCTATGTGAAAAAAGATGTACCATCTAGTTTAATTTTCCATTCAATAGCTTATGAAATCTAAGAAAAAATATACAACCATTGAGTCCAAGGCACTAATAATGGTGTACATGCTACACACATTCCACCAATATATGTTGGCCACAAAATTTGTTTTCTTCACTAATTATGAAGCATTGAATTAATTTTTAAATAATCTATTAGTCCATGGAATGATTTGATGAGGGATCATGTTAATTTAAGAATTTTATTTTTTTATTGTCTGAAGTCTAGTAAGTATAGCATGGGTCCTAACAATTTATCATGCATTAAGACTAGTGAGGATGGATGTAGCATTGATGATGGCTTGACAGATGCTCATCTTTATGCATGCCAATATATCCATGATGATCTTGAAGATATTTTTATTTTTATCACATCAATGTTTTCCCTAACAACCTTTTCACTAATCAAAATAAATAATTGGATGTTTTCACCACATCGCATCATCTCATTGAGGGTAAAATTTAAAATATTGGGCACAATAAATTCCTACACAAGTGTATCATGTAACATGATCACCTACGAGTGTTACAAAAAGGACATGAATGCATTTTATGTGGTAACTTTGTTTGAGAAGCTATTGCATGCAAGATCCTCTTTTCTAGTCTATGGTGGCCTACATTGTTTCAAGATACCAAAGAATATGGACACAAATGTGATGTCTGCCAATAAACTAGGAAACCCAACTACCAAGATGAGATGACTTTGATCCCCATCCTAACCCAACAACCCTTTTCAAATTGGGTTGGTTTTGTGGGGGCCAATCTCTCTAACTATGCACAAGACTAATGCTCATTATGTTCTTACTAGCACTAATTATTTCATTCAGTGCACCAAGGCAATGCCAAAAATTAATTGCATAACAAAAAAAGAGTGAAATTATTTCTAGATGATATCATTAGTTAATATGGGTTCCCTACGATCTTGAAAAGTGATCAAAGTACCCATTTAATCAATGAGACCATGCACATCCTACTATCTAACTTCATGGTTGCAAATCAAGTACGACCCTATACAACCCAAAGAAAATGATGACTGCAAAATATTTGAACAAGATTATTGGTAATCATTTGACCAATGTTCATGATGTCAAGCACAAGGACTAGGATGACCAGTTTCAATGGTATTCTTTGCCTACATTATGAGATATAAATTAATCAATATGTCCAAAACATTTTA
>JARHVA010010980.1:0-102500 GCA_037957365.1 Torreya grandis
CACAATCCTATATACAATTGGCCATAACATCAATAGTATATGAATATTATATACAAAGACTTAACTAAGTAATTCAACCATATTCCAATATTTAAAACATGATAGTACATACTTAAATATCACAAGGCTCGATTAACATATAATTATTGATATACACAAATGTGTGTATTTAAATATATTATATAATATATTTAGATTTATACTATATATAATCCCACTAGTTACTAGAATCAAGTTTATTTTCAACAAAAATATTTTACAAGGTATAAATAGCCATAGTATATTTATGAGGAGCTTGATCCTTTAGTGATAAAAAGGAAATTCTCAAACATAACTACCATAATCTCATAATCGACTGATAATCAATATGTACATTTTAGACTTCATATTAATACATAGTTGTATGTTTATATAGGTACATAATAACTTGTATTAAATTCATATATATATATATATATATATATATATATATATATATATATATATATATATATATCATCAAGTTAATTAAGTCCTCAAGGATATATATACATATTCATGTATATGTATATATTTTTAATCCCCATGTTTATATTTTTATATTGAACTAATTGGTTCAACATTACATTAAAAATACCAAGCATAGACTTTATAGGTTCTAAGTTAATACATTCAACTAATAAAATGATATATACCCTATTAATAATTTTATTAGGGTTTTAAATTTGAGTCAAATATATATACAATATTTGTTTCTTCATTATAACTAGGTATTTTATATAATATAGCAAAGATCTCAAATATTTAACTCTTCAACCTAGGGTTTCATGGTTATATTCTCTATTATATGGATTTTCAACCCATCCATAGGGCTAAGGATTTATCCCCTTAAAAAAAACATAATAATAAAACAATAAAAACCCTTAATAAATATTTAACAAAAATCATCAAAAATCCACATAATAAATGTATGAATTTTAATAATGAAACCAACTTGGTAAAGAAGTCCAAAATGATAATAAATACAATATTTATTAAAAATTTATCCAACTCTTGTATTCTTATTTCTCCACCATGTGTGTTCTATCCTCCAAGCATCTCTTCTCCCACCTTTATCTAGTTGCGTGCTACTTTCATTCCAACCAAATTCCCAATCTCTCTAGAAAATTCCATGGCTATGTTGACGCATGTAAAAACAACTAACATAAAATTAAAATTCATCATTCTTTTTGTCATGCCAATCCACAATGAATTCTCTTTTTTGGCATAATCTAGATTAACATAATTCAATTCCACTAATCCAACCCTAATATCTTGAACATTTCATTAATCAATCAATATAATAATAATTCCTTTTAATTAAATATGCACATTAAAAAAAACCAATGACTTCACAATGTTTAATTAAACACTATGATCAATGCATTTTAATCTCACAAAAGTCATCAAAACATTATGAGTTACATAAAAATATTAATAATGACTAAGCACAAAGACTTCACCAATAATCATTTATCAACATCATTATTGTGGGAAGTAGGAATGATTTAAATATTATTACATTGACTAAACACAACAAATTCCCATTAATCATCATACAATATAACTATTTTTATCAGTTATATTAAATTTTCCAAATTAAAATGACATGAAATTTATCATAATATTTCACAATCAAGTTCAACACATAAATCAAACAAGGCAATAGAGTCTATCCTACCAATATAGAAATGTATTGAGACATGAAAGTCTTGAAGGCACTTAATTATATCTGTAGATAGCAATAAGTCATGCAAAGACATATGTATATTTAATTACTCATTATAGCAACACCACACTTGAGATAAGCTAAGTACAACAATCATAAGTGTAACACACAACCAGATCAATGTGAGCATCAAACAACAATCAAGAATATAACTAAAAGCATACTAGTAGTATTTCAAATAAAAATAACACATTAGTAATCAAATACATACTAAAATCTATCTAAATCAAACACTGATAAAAGCATATTAAATTATCATGGTGTGTATGGGTTATTAGTCTTCAATCTGTCATCCCCCTATACCTCCATCTATGCCACCTTATTTGATGATGTCCTCCCTCCATTATACTCTAAGGGATGAATCTATCTTGCATCCACCTCAAAATAATGAAATTAGTTATCCCAAAACATATAAAATCCATAATATACTACTATAATAAACTAAACAATATGATAATCATGTACATAATATATAAATACAACTAGCTCCATAATTAACAATCATGTAAATTAAGTAACATTTAACTATCCATACATCAACATAAGAAATTTAGCTTAACCAAAATAGTAATTAACCAATAATAACCATAAAATCCACTAATCAATAGGTTATTATGTCTAAAAAGGAAATTTGGATGTGACATCCTTTCCCCTAAATTTGGTCATCATTAGTCTCGATGACACTTATTCAAACATAAGTTCTAACATTAAATATTATTTAGTAGAAAATAGAATAATGTCCATCAACATATTAAGTAAATAAATGTGGAAATATCTTGTAAAAATCATCATAATCCTCCCAAGTACTACTATCTTCAAAATGTTGGTCCTAGTAGACCTTGCACTGTGACACTTCTCTATTATGCAAACTAAGTTTGTGAGTGTCAATTACCTTGATTAGTTTTATTGTGACCACCCCAAAATATATAACCTATAAAGCATTCCAATCCAACACATGTGAAGGATTAGAAACATACTTTTTAAGATAGGACACATGGATTAAATTCTTTAAAATGGATATATTTGGTGGTAATTTAAGCCTATATTCTATAAGATTGATCACTTCTAGAACCTTGAAGGGTCCCACATATCTAGGTGAAAGTTTTGTTGGCTTCCTAAAATTAATCAATCTTTACTAAGGCTTAACACATATAAACACTTTATTACCAATATAAAATTTCCTTTATGTTCTCTTTAGATTAACATAACATTTATTTTTATCATTGGCCTCAACCAACCTCTACCTAATTGTTCTTACCTAGTCTTCCATTTTCAAATAGATCTTAGGTCCAAAGACTACCCTGTATTCCAACCTATCCTAACTGATTAGTGTTATACACCTCCTTCCATATAATACCTCAAATGGATCCATCTTTAACATTGATTGGTATGATATTTTTTAATAAAACTAAAATAGTAGAAGGTACTCTTATGAATTTTATTGTTGATGAGATCTTCTAAAACTTGGTTAACCCTCTCTATTTGTCCATCAGTTTTTGGGTGATATGCAATAGTAAAATTCAACTATGTACCTAAAGATAAATTCAAAGTAAACCAAAATATATAATTTATTCTTGAATATCAATCAAAAATGATATTTTCTATAAATCCATGAAATCAATACACCTCTTTCACAAATATCTTTGCAAGAATTGGTGCATCATTTATCAAGTTGCTTGGTGTGAAGTGATCTACCTTAGTTAGTTTTTCAATTACAACCAAGATTACATCATGATTGTTCCATGATAATTTTAACCCTTGTAAAAAGTCCATGTTAATCACCTAATACTTAAATTTTGGTATATCATGAGGATATAAAAATCCTTGTAGATACAAATGTTCAGCTTTCACATGCTAACATTCCAAATAATGAGACATAATATCCACTACATCCTTTTTGATCCATTTTTACAAATAAAGAGGTCTTATCCAAGCCATGAGCTTGGTTACACCAATATGTCATGATATGGGGCATTGTTCAATTCATTTAGAACTATACTCCTCAGATTATCCTACAATTGTATCTCAAAATACCATCACTCTCCAACTTGAATCCTTTATAATTTGAATTATCCACATTATCTAACAATTTTTTCTTGACCTAATCATAAAATTCATATCTTGGTGAGAATTTGATTACCTAATCATGAAATTACTTCTAATAGAATCCAAGGTTACTATATAACTTCTATGACTTAGGTCATCTACAACTGTATTATCTTTGCCCTTGATATAGTTAATATCAAAATCATTATCAGATAAGTATTCTAACCAACACTTTTGATGTACATTCAAGTTTGGTTGGGTGAAGATATACTTGAGTCTAAATTTGTTAGTATTTAACTTAAAATGTTTCCCTACAAATAGTGCCTTCAAACTTGTAAGGCATGTACTATTATAGTAAGTTGTAGATCATGAGGGGAATCAATCACCTCATAAAGTTTCAATTTTTTAGACTCATATATTAATACTGAACCATCCTGCATAATAAATCCTCCAATTCCATTCCTAGATGCATTTGTGATCACTAATAAGTGACCATTAAGATCAAAAACTTGTAACACAAGTGCCTAATTAAGCCTCCTTTTTAGATCCTAAAAGGCTTTCTATCACTTGTTTAACTAGACAAAACTCTGATTCTTTCATTGAATAGAGGTAATTGGATTAGTTATATTTGATCAATTAAGACCAAATATTTGATAACAACTTGATAATCCCATAAAACTCCTAATCTCATATACATTCTTATTCATTGTCCATTCCATTATGGCTCTTATCTTCACCATATCCATTAAAATTCTATCCATAGAGATAATGTGTCCCAAATATTTTACTGTATTCTATAAAAATTCACACTTGGAAAACTTACCATATAATTTATGCTTTTGAAAATGTTACAAAACAAATTCTATATGCTAAAGATGTTCTTCCTCATCCTTGTAATATATCAGGATGTCATCTATAAAAACTAACACAAAGTTGTCTATATAATCCCTAAACACATTAGTCATGAGATTGATAAATATCATCAGAGCATTTGTTAACCTGAAAGCTAACACTATGAACTTGTAGTTCCCATATCAAGTTTTGAATGTTGTTTTGAGAATATCTTCATATTATACTCTCAGTTGATGATACCCTAAGATCAATCTTAAAAAATATTGTTTACCCTCACATCTAATCAAAGAGATCATCAATATGAGGTAACATATATGTTTTCTTGATTATCACATTATTCAAAATCTTGTAATCAATACATAGGTGAACAATATCATTTTTATTCTTGAAAAACACCACTAGTGCACCCCACAGTGACACACCTAGTAGAATTAACCCTTTTAATAATTTTTTTTATAATTATGCTTTCAAATCAAGCAATTTGGTATTTGTCATCCTGTATGGTGTCTTAGATCAGAGTTTAAATCTAGGTATGATGTCAATCAAGAAATTATACTCACATTTGGGTGGTAATCTAGGAAATTCCTCTAGAAACACATCTTGAAAGTTCCTAATAAAAGGGTAATCTTTAATGGTTGGTTCCTTAGATTCCTCCTTATTTATTTTAATAATAAATTCTTGGCATCATTTTCTTTGAGCCTTCTTGAGTTGAATTTTAGAAATTTACCTAAGATTTAACTCTCTTTTCTCACCCTAAAGTTGTGTCTGATTTCCAAAATCATCTTGACTCTCAACCTTGTTCAAATAGCAATACACCTTAGATTTATGCTATACAATCCAAATAACTCCTAAGATCACATCATATGAACCTAATGGTGCCTCATACATATCCACTATTATATAAAATTCAAGCAACCTGATCTTAGCTTCAACTAGACACTTTTCATCATTGACCTTTGACTCACTCCCATACTGTACTGACCATACATTTGCCATAACTCTATCTTTTCTAGACAAATTCTTCAATATTCTAGGAGCAATACAATTTTTTTATCCCTAGTGTCAAATAAAATAGAAACTAGATGATCACACAAAATACTTGATAGTTCAATATGAGAAGTTTAGATTTCAATCTGATGATTTTTAATAGATGCATGAATTCATTGATAAAATATTCCCTATTATGAATTATAATCCTTGTTCTTTCCATTTTATTTTCCCTTATTACACTCTCAATCGTAATGGTCTCCTCAAAAAATGAAGCAACATCTAGGTGTTCCTTTCCTATTAGACTATTGGTTCCCATTGAAACCTCACTTAAAACCATTCTTAGGTTTCATATTCCCTAAGCTATCATTGAACTTAGCATTCTAGATGTTGAACTAGCTCTTGGAGTCTCCACTCCTCTTCTAATTATTCTTTTTGAAAGTCATTTTAGAATTTCCAAAAATTTATTGAACTTATCTCTTATTTGGGAAAAAGATTTAAGCTTTTGTTCTTACTTAAATACCTTCTCAAAGACTTGGTCCATGGTATATGTACCTTTAAAATCCACCTCACAACAAATTTGTGTTTTTAATCCCATAATGAATTTATTAATTTAAAACCTCTCCTCCACCTTATAGTGAGGTACATACTTTAAGAACATGGTAAATTACTCCCTATATTCATTTATAAAAATGTATCTTTGCTTAAGGTTATAAAAATATATCAACTTCTAATCTAAATATAGCTAAGTAAGCCATCATGATCTAAATAAAGTCATAAATCATTCCCAAGTAGTGGTGGTAGAGTTGAGGTTCATCTCGAGCTTCTTATTTTCCCACCAAGTTACTACTTCACTAGCAAGTTGATATGCTCCCCAAACTACTTTGGTGACTTCAAATTAATTTTTAATCTCAAAATATTTCTCCATCTATATTAGCCACACTTCGGTTACATATCACAAAATGCTTCTATTGAACTTGGGTGGATTATCCTTTTTCATATCCTATGCTAACTCTATAGTTACTTGAACTCTTACATCTTGTGGCACTTCCTCATTCCTCTTCTCTTGAGGATTTTCCTACTCAGCAAGATGCTCTTTAGGCTCATCTTGAATTTTCTCCTCAAAATGCCCATGCACTTCCTATTCTAAGGCTATGATATAGTCCCTTGTTTCAGGCATGGATACGAGGATCTGATTTAACTTCACATCTTTCTCAATGACAAACTAATTTGGATCCACTATAGGGTTGTTGATTGAGGTAACCTCACCTCCAAGTCTAGTGCACACCATTCTTCTTCCTTATTAACATGAAAATATGTTTGAGTTAGTAGACTCATAAAGTCATAGAATTTGAACTTGGCTCTGATACCACAATGTAACAACCCCACTAGGTTTTACTATAATAGGTTAGTTTGTTTTTTAAAATAATTACCCAAATTCAACTAATAGATTCTATCATGATGAAACCTACAAAAACTGATCTTTAACTAAATACATTAATTATAGATAACCATGTAAAGGTATATAGCTAATCTATTTATCTAATGATCACATTCATTATATCAATATCAAGAATAGGTACAATGTTGTTACTAAAATGAAGACTACATTTAATTCATAAAGTATTTAATACAAATTCAACCATAGTTGATACAATATTATAGTTAATTTTTGTAAGTGTATATATGAATAAAAAGTATATTTTCATCATAATAAATGTATTAATAATAATATACAATGATACAAAGCTCTATGAAGCATGTGATTCTCAAAAAACTCATAGTATCCATAAGTAATATCAAGTGGTCTCTTTTGTAGTACTACTAAGCGGAGGAAGAGCATCATCTGAGTCTTTTTCCAAGCC
The DNA here is from genome assembly GCA_037957365.1 of Torreya grandis. NCBI lineage: Eukaryota > Viridiplantae > Streptophyta > Pinopsida > Cupressales > Taxaceae > Torreya > Torreya grandis. The sequence continues at coordinate 7,498 of JARHVA010010980.1, forward strand.
AACCACATACCATCAATCTTCCACATAATATCCCAACTAGCAAATGACCTTCCCTCCACAGATGTGTAGATAATGATAGTGTGGGAATCTAGAGTGACAAATTAGAACCTATGTGTTATAATATAGCTAATACACAATGTATACCATAAAGAAACCTATTTTAATATGACATTATACAAACATGTAAACTAAATCAAATAGATGAAATGATGATGTTTAACTATAAACACTACTTTGACCAAAAAAATTATATAGTTATTGATCTCATGGATCAGTTAATTTCATGCACACCACTTAATTGGATTACACCCCATCAACATATTAGTGACACTAATTAAGCAAGTGGAATCCATCTCACTTATTTATTTAGGTCCATTAATATTATATTTGGTTATATATATAAAATATGAAAACCAATATATTCATAAAAAATATTCCTTACAAGTAGATAAATATGTGCTAATGAAGGAAATATCAAATACATTCATTTATTCCATCAAATTCAATGTAAATAATCCTAAATATCTAATTTATTATTGCATAATAAATATATTTCAAAATAGTCATCAATAAAATCATACCATCTAGGTAATAAATATATCTATACATCAAGTTACTAAATATTAGCATGTAACTCTAAATCTTATATTATTCATCCACATAATAAAAATAATTAACTTATTTATTGATTATATATCTCATGAATATATTAGTAATTTAATCAAATATTAATTAGACTTATATGTTTCGTATTAAATCCAAATTACTTCATAATTTACTACTCCTTTTAAACTATTAAACACATGAATTAACACCTATGTTTAATTATTATATCATGTAATGTTTAGAAGCATTAATTGAGTGTGTGTCTGTGTGTGTGTATATGATATACACATATTAGATTTATACTAAATAGTCAATTCATATGTATTCCATATATTTATATACCTTCAAACACTCAGATATAAATAAAAAATTTAAGTCAACAACAATATTTTCTTCCTTAAATATGGTATATCAAAAATAGGAATAAGGTTTATCTATCATCTATGATTTTCATGTATAAAATCAGATTTAACACTATAACTATTTTCTTCAAATTATAATCAAACACTTATCTATGGTGTTTTTACACTGTATTCTATTCCATTAAATCTAATAAACCATAATTCACATAACAAAATATACACAATCCTATATATGACTGGTCATAACATCAATAGTATATGAATATTGTATATGATATACTATATTAGGTAACAATCTTAACTATTATTTATAAGATTAATATGTGTAATTTTGAATACATTATTCATCTCAAAATTTATAAATTCATTTCCAATTATATGTTAAGACTTAATTAGGTAATTTGACTGTATTCTAATCTTTAAACATGACAATGCATAATCAAATATTACAAGGCTCAATTAACATATAATCATTGATATACACAGCTTGTGTATTTAAATATATTATATAATATATTTTGATTTACACTATATATAATACCATTGGTTACTAGATTCAAGTGTATTTTTAGCATAAATATTTTAGCAGGCATACATAACCATAGTATATTTATGAGGAGCTTGATCCTTTAGTGATCAAAAGGAAATTCTCAAACATAACTACCCTAATATCCCAATTGAATTATAATTAATATTTAAATTTCATACTTCATATTGATACATAGTTGTATGTTTATATAGGTAAATCATAACCTATATTAAATTTTTATATATATGCATTAGTATATACATATATCATCAGGTCAATTAAGTATTGATGTGTGTGTGTGTGTGTGTGTGTGTGTGTGTGTGTGTGTGTGTGTGTGTGTGTGTGTATACACTTATATGTATATGTATGTATGTATATGTATACACTTATATATAAATCATATAAATAAATAAAAATCATAACTATACTATATTTTCTTAGAAAAGGTTTTTGAAGTAAGTTTAATACCTGTATTTCAATTTTACATAACACATAGCCATGCCTTAGTCTAGGATTATAAAAATCTAATCAGATAGAATATATAATCAAATTCATGATTGTTCATAAAAATAATGGCTTAAAACCACCTTCAAATTTTTGGATTTAAACCCCCAAATTCCTAGTCATACCCTACTTGGGTTAAAACTTAATACCCATGTATATAGTTTTATATTGAACTAACTAGTTCAACATTACATGATAAATATTGAGCATAGACTCTACAAGGTCTAAGAGAATACATTCAACTAATAAAATAATCTATAACCTATTAATAATTTTCCTAGGGTTCCAAATTTGAGTCAAATATACATTCATAATTTTTTTCTTAATTATAACTAGGTATTTTATATAATATGTCAAAGATCTCAAATCCTTAGCCATTCAACCTAGGATTTCATGGTTATATGATTATTTCTATGGATGGTCAATCTATCCACATGTCCAAGCATTTATCCCCTTTTAAAAAATTCATAATAACAAAACAACAAAAAATCTTAGGAATTATTTACCATAATTCATCAAAACTCCACATAACACATCTATGAATTTTAATAATGAAACCAACCTAGTAAAGACACCCCAAATGATAATAAATACAATATATTCTCCAAATTTCTCCAACCCTTTTATTCTCCTTTCCCTATCATGTGTGTTTTGTCCCCTAAGCATCTCTTGTCCCACCTTTATCTAGTTGTATGTTAATTCCATGCCAACCAAATCCCTAATCTCTCTAACAAATTCCATAGCTATGTAAATTCATGTAAAAACAACTAATAAAAACCTAACATCATCCTTAATTTTCTCATGCCAATCCATAGTGAAGTCTCTATTTTTGCATAATCCCAGTTAACACAATTCAATGCCACTAATCAAACCCTAATATCTCGAACATTTCATTAATCAATCAATATAATAATATTTTTTTATTTAAATATGCAAATTAAATAAAAACAATCTTTACAATGTTTAATTAAACACTATGATCAATTCATTCAACTCTCACAAAGGTCATCAAAACATTATGATTACCATAACAATATTAATAATGACTAAGCACAAAGACTTCACCAATAATAATTTATCAATATGATTATTGGGGGAAGTAAGAATGATTTAAGTATATTACATTGATTAAACACAATTACTTCCCATTAATCATCATCCAATATAAATATTTTTATAAATTAGAATGAATTTACCAAATTAAAATTACATGGAATTTAGGATAATATTTAACAACCACTCTTAACACATAAAGAAAACAAGGCAATAAAGCTTGTCCTACCAATAAAATAATGTATTAAGACATGACAATCTTGAAGGAACTCAATTATATATGTAAACAATAGTAAGTCATGTAGAGACATACACATATTTAATTACTCATTATAGAAACACCACACTCTATATAAGCTAAGTATGAAAATCATAAGTGCAACACACAACCAAATCAATGTGAGAATCAAGAAGCAATAAAGATCATAGATGAAAACATACTAGCATTCATTTAAATGTAGATAACAGATTAACAATCAAGCACATACTAAAACCCATCTAAATCAAACACTGATCAAAGAATATTAAACTATCATGGTGTGTGTGGGTTCTTAGTATTCAATATTTCATCCTCCAATGCTTCCATCTATTCCACCCTCTCTAATGATGCCCTCCCTCCATCACACTCTAAGAGATGGATCTATCCTACATCCACCTCATAACAATGAAAGTAGTTAGATTGAAACATATATAATCCATTATATACTACTATAATAAATTAAACAAATGCGATCATCATGTACATAATAAGCAGGTACACCTAACTCCATAGTTGAAAATAATGTAAATTAAGCAACATATAATTATCCATACATTAGCATATGAAATCAAGCTTAACCAAAATAGTAATTAAATAAATAATAACCATAAAATACACTAATCAATAGGTTATTAGGTCTAGAGAGGAAATTGAGATGTGACACAATTTCCAATTCCATTTTCACACCTAGATCATGGCTATCATGCATGGATGTGCATTATATGAGCAACCACATAATGGTCAAGTCACTTCCCCAACACATTGACTCCTCTTTATGTATTAAATGGTCTTAGTTCTTCACCATGTTCATGCTTGACCACTTTCCTTAGCATATATAAAATTTATAATAATTTTATATCTCTCCCATTTCACCTTATCTTTCCATGTTGTTGACATACCTACAATATCCCCTTGTAGTCTTGATTCTTCCTATTTTTTCAATTCTTAAGGTCTGATCTAATATGGCTTCATGTTTTGTCTAGGATTTAAAGACTCATTTAAATTATTTGGTTACCATAATATCCCCACAAGGTTACAATAAATATTATCTAAATGAAACATTCCTACAACTTATTCATGATCATCAACTTGGAAGCCTTCAAACCTTACATCCACCTCATGTCTAGCACATTAGATTTATTACTCAAGCTTAGAAGACTATTCAATCATCTCTCTTGTTCTAAGACTTGTTGGGTTGGATTTGAAGCTAGAGGTATGGGTAGACCTATGATTTGAGTCTTAAATAATCATCACTTTATCCTTTTATCACATCTAATTGGTATGAATCTTTCATAGGTATCCTTCCACTGTGATTTAGTTTCAGATTCACAACCTTTCTTCTTAACTCAAGAACAAGGGAGGTGTTTGAGTCCTATTAGACTTTTCTCTCTTTGTGATGTAGAATTATTGATGGTAGACATGGATGAGGGTGCTTAGGATCATGTAGGCATGTTTCTCATCTTAAACATGACACATCCTCCTTGAATCTTCATTCCAATGTGACACATATCTAAATGTTCTTTCGAGGACCATCCATGTTGATTTAGACCCATTATTATCATTGATTGATTTATAGACATGTACCTTAATTTTGTTCTTGTATAGAGGTTAGAAACTATATTGAGTGTTTTATTGGGTTTTGGAGGAGTATAAATGACCATATTTATATGTTTATACCCTTTTTCCTCCTTGGAATGTGATCAAAAGCCAATAAAAACTGACCCTAGGGTTTAGTGATGGTTTTAGAGTAGCCTACCCTCTTAGTAATAGTTCATACACTATGATCCTTAATTATTATTAATAACATATATAGGATATTATTATGGACCCTCCTCAACTCCTCCATGATCCATATGTTGGAATGCATTATATAAATTGAGCTTTGGCTCTTAAACCTCTTAAATTATGCATATCAATAACCCTATTTCACCTTATGAATGATGATTCATAAATTTTAAGGATTATTTTCACTTAAATATTTTGAAAAAGGTCTTATGATATCCCCTTAACCTTCTTTGATCATAAATTTGACCCATACACCTATACGAATCAGTTGGAATGTGCCTCAAAACAACCACTCTCCTCTTACAAACAAGTTTGATGATCCTTTGAGGTGATTTTCTTAAGTTCAAATGATTTGTTCCCCTTAAAATTCTAGAAATGGATCTCATGGTCTCCTAGACACTTTAAACCATACAAAATTTCTTTTCCATCTTATAAGGTATGGAAACATGATTTCTTACACTTTTATAAAGCAATAAGATTCTTAATAGGGTTCAAGATTTCATGAATGTCCTAAAAACCTCTTAATAAGATTTAGTTAGCTGTCCTCCATACCACAAGCCATTTTATTAGCAAGTTATTCTTTCACTAAAATATTGGGATAAAATATGCAACATAAACATTACGTTTTATCTATTTTAGGAGTACATTAAAATATGCTAAAATACCTTAACTTCTACTAGAACACCTTAAAACTATTCTAAGCACTTGACTAGAAGTTATTAAACATGCATGACCCTAAGAGTCGCCCTCATCACTTGTCTATATCATGATGACTTATTTTAACACCTACTACCTTGCTAGTTCATGAGGATTCATAGTCTGGTTTTAAAGTTTATTCAACATAGAAATTTTCATAGGTGTTTAACTTTATTCTTTTCCAGTTTTATTTCCCTTTTTTGTAGATTATTAAAACAACATCATTATTCTTGGTAATTATACATATAAAACTAGGCCCTGGATTATCCATTTATTATCCTTGGCATTTGGGAAACACCTAATGATGACTTAAGACTCCATATTAACTGTCATGGCATCAATTCCAAGAAACTCAAGTTTGCAAATTTTTTGAAGGGACTTAAGACTTGGGCATAACTTATCATTTGGTCTTGAGGCATGCTTTATCTCTCTCTTATGTCCCCAATCATGTTTCTAACTAGGATAAAGCTTTTAAAGGTCTTGAGGGAAACACACTCTTCTTGAACCTTGAATTTTCTTCACAGGATTATGAATATTTCCATCCTTCTCTTTATTGACTATGACAACCTCCTTAGGAGGATGGTCATGACTAGTTAGAGCCTCATCTTCATGTTTTTAGGATTTTTCACTTTCTCATGCTTATACCATGATTATATTCCTATGTTTTAAGTACTTAAGTAACCTATAACCTTCAAAAAATTTGCAAACTTGAGTTTCTTGGAATTGATGCCATGACAGTTAATATGGAGTCTTAAGTCATCATTAGGTGTTTCCCAAATGCCAAGGATAATAAATGGATAATCTAGGGCCTGGACCTCCCTAAGAAAATTTGAATACAAAGGGAGAATTTTTATAGCTTAACATCTTCTTCTCCACCTCTTGAAATCCACCCAATGCATTGATAACCCTACCTTACCCTTAAAAACATATAGAATTCATTTCTTAGATTTGTGTTTGCTTTTGTATGATATTGAATGTACTGATAAGAATATTTCCTAGCTTAGGGTCTCATATCAAGAATTAACACTTCTAATTTAGCTTTGAATTTTTTATTTCCATGTCTACTATGTAGAGTATCTGCATTATATTGAAACTCATCTTGATGCCTAAAAACATGTACATTCTCTTTATTTATCTTGAAACTCATTAACTTTAATCAAGATGTTTTCAATTAATTCTCTCATTAGATTATACATGCACTTTAGTGATATTAGGCATAAGAAAAATACATGAATTACGTGGAGACCTTCACCTTGACTTGATATGTCAGTTTAAAGATGCTCAAATTTCATCCTCTAAAGATACAAGCTTATGTATTAGCTAAAAGTTGAATACCATTTTTATTTCCTTGGAATCACTTTCATGTGACTGAACCATATCTTTATAGCATGAGGGATGAGGAAAAAGGTGTTTAGGTTTTATTTGCAGTCTCTCTTCAGAGATATTATCCTCTTGAGGCACCCTGAGGATTCACTTCTTACTACTATTTCATATTCTTCTCCTTGATTTTAAAACCATATTATATATTTAAATTGACCTCCATGAAGTGAAATATCCATTTTATTGTATCTTTCCACCACTTCCTTGCATGCTTGTATACTAGTATTCATTATTAATTTGTAGGCATGTAGGTTCCCCTATCTAAGTAAGACACCATTATCTTGTCATAAACAAAAATTTAATTATAAAAATAATATACTTATATAGTATGAAGATCAAAAATGAAAAGTTTTAAAATTTATGTGGGAGAGTATCTCTAAGTAAATGTTAGCCAAAATTGGCCACCATTGGTTAGTAGCATTTCACAATTTACCCATGATGCTCTTAACTTTATTGATAACCATCTAAAGGATATTTTTTTGGTCTTGATTGGTCTCATAGTGGTAAGAATTGTGTTGTACCTAGTACCTTTTAGAGTACATTAGGGTGGTTTAGTTAGATTTGGAGTCAAAAGACCTAGTCTTGTCATCAAAGTCACTTAATGTGGTCATCTCCAAAGTGTTTATCATATATTAAGGTATCTTCGACAATGTTAAGGTTTGATTTTGAAAGTCAAGGTAAATTTTAAACCATGGTGAAGATAAGAATATGTTGACCATATAATAAGATAATGTATTCCAAGATAAGAAGCAAGACCAAGGAATAAATCTAGTGAGTTGACAACATTGTAATTTCAAGTATTTTAGAGAAGTTAAGGTATTTTTGGTAGGATTAAGATATTTCATCTGTTTTAGTCTTATGGTATGCTCTAATATTTTAATGAGACTTACAAGGAAAGATAAAACATGAAGGTGTATATCATTGTATAAGGGTATTTTATGTCATTTAACACTTTTTAAATGTCATGTTACTTATACTTTTCCATACATCTTATCCAAGATATCTTAAGACTACTTTTCTAATGTTGAAATTCTTTTATAACTACATATTCATCATTTATGACATTCAAATAAGATATAATGAGGAAATTTTAGGGGAAAAAGGTGGGAAATGCTTTGACACATCGCTCCACCTCCATATAGGCCAAGGAAGGTTCCATAATCACTTAGTTCATCAGCTCTAATAGGTGAAGATAGGAAAAGTAGTTTTTTGAGGAGAAAATCCTTATGGATGTTTTTTTCAAAGTTTTTCTATTAAGAATCAAATTTTAAGCCTCTTCAAGGCTCTTCTAAGTCCCCTTAGACCAAAATACATGGAAATAAAGGAGTGTAGATCCAAAAAGGGAAAAACACTTATGTCATTTCCCCATCAAGTTTCATAGGTCTACTTTGAAAACTCAGAAGGGTTAATGATTTGAGGTTGTTTCATAGAAGAGAGAGAATATCAGGGTCAGGGTTCATTTAAGAGGCCCTACTAGAAAACCTATTGGAAATATTTGGTGAATATAGAGAAATTTGATTCATGGGCATGGTGAATCCTCTGAGGGTGATGGCAAATTCTCTATCAATGTTTTTTCGATAAACATCATAATGGCATGGTTAAAGTGAATGAATAAACCAAATGTCTAAGATGAATGGTTGGGTCAAATGCATGAGTTGTAAAATTGATATGAATGGTTGAACTAAATATCTAAATTGAATGGCTGAGTTGAATGGTTGGGCTAAATAAATGAGCCAAATAGATGGGATGAATGGTTGGATTAAAAATTAGAACTGAATGGTTGGATTGAATGACTAGGTCAAATGGTTGGGTTGAATGGTTGCATCAAATGGCTGAGTTGAATGGTTACACCAAATAGCTAAGTCAAATGATTGGGTTGAATGCCTACACTAAATGTTTTGGCCAAAAATTTATGTCAAATATCTCCATTGAGTTATAGAGCTAGATGGTAAGACTGAATATCTCATTAGTGGGTGACCTATGTATTTAATATGCTATCTAGTTGCTCGATCACCTCCCTTACTCTATTAATACTCACCTCTACCCTAATTTCTAACATTTTATAGAACTGATATCTTATCCCCCTAGAAAAAAATTCATTTTAAAACCATGGAGAGAAAATTCATTTTCAATAACCTGCTATGCCTAGACATTTTGAAGATCATACAACCAGATGTGTATAATGATTAGATTTAGGAATATAACTTTAGTGAGCTATTGTACATGCACTAGTATGACATAGACACTATGATTTTAAAAATGTTCATGTATTCTTATGACCCTAGTGAGAAGATCTTCACCCTATAAGTGGATTTCATAACTATTTCATTTGGTAATTCACCATAAGATATTCACAATCTCAAAAGTCTTCCATTTCACAATATAACCCATGTGAGTTTCAAAACAATATTTTCAAATAAAGACTAGATTTTTTTGGTGAATTTGTTTTATTTGTACATTGGTTGAACCAATATGTACTTATAAATTTATTTGTATATTTAAAATTCAATTTTCAACTTTTGAAATCTAAAATCCTCTTTTTCTCTTTCATTTTAGATATTCATAAGAGGGGCATTTGTGTCGAAGATGTTAGTCACCCTTTTTTTAAATCAATGGTTCAATTTTTCTAAGCCAGAATAGTATTTTAAGGAAGAACAACAAATATTCCCTATTGGGCACTATTTTACATTATTTTTACTATTTTCAAATATAAATCTGATTGGTGCTCTTTTATTTCCTTTATAATAAGGCATGAATTAATTTCTATTTCTACTAATCCCAATTATACTATTTCTTATTCCAATTTTATTCTAGCATTGTAATACAAGGCCTTTTTTGACATCCAAAAAACATAAGATCCAACTATGTTGGATCCAAAAATGATGAAAAACTCTTTATCTATGGATGAGCAAGAGGTTACTTTATTTGTTCATTTATTTATCTAGATTCTAGGGTTTAATATTTATTTTTTTATTAAATGATTACCAAGGTAAATATTAATAACTATTTAATCTTCATTTGTTACCACTCATAGGAAAGAATGCATGCCTCATAAAAATAATCTACCTCTAAAAGATAGCATGTAACTATAGTTAAAGAATCTATAGATTTAGAGTCTTCAAATCATCCATGCAATCTTATTGACTTGCAAAATGTCTGAGTTTCTTCGATGTCATCTCCACATGTAGTTTTTATATTTACAAATTTCAAATGATATTTTAATTTTCAAGACTTAAGTGCATTATTTTAGTTTTTTTTTAATTCTTGCAGCTGACTTGACAGTAATTTAGATGGTGAAACAACCACTACCGCAACAAACAGTAACATCTATTGTGCCTTCTTGACCCTCTATGGAAGGTATTTTACATTGCATATTTTATTTTTTGTTTTCTAAATTTTGATTATTGTTTTTAAACTAAAATTTTATGTAATGTACCATCTCAAAACACCCCTCTAGCTATCACTCACATTACATCCTTTATATTGGAGGATATATTGTCTCTAAATACAAGTACTATACTTTTAATTTCAATTTTTCATATAACTTTGTTTTTTCAATTTATTTATTTTCTAAAATAACTTACATTTTATAGACCATCCTCTATCTATGAGGAATATTATGCCACCACCTCTACCCCTAAATTTATTTCATATAAGGGAGAAATATCTTTCACTCATACCACTGCAATGAACAATAACACTACAAATATCAAGCTCTCAATTCCCCTTTTTCTCTATTGGAGGTTTATCGAGTGTATAGGGATTGATATATTTTCTAAAAATTTAAATTGATGAGGAATATATGGGTTTTGAAAGTGGTGTTGATGTTAGAATAGATTTCAATCCACATGAATTTATCTAAGGAAAAGTAGCACATGTTTATATGACTATTTAGTAGGAGCCTTCAAGCACTTCATCGGACAGTCCCACCCTAATAGAGAGTGTTGTAAAGTTTGATGATGCCCTTACATCTTTTCCATTGAAAAATTTGGTAGCATATAGTATTATTTCTAGTCTTTAAGAGGGAGTAATTGATGAACTAAAAAAATTGTGTATGTGGGAGGCTCAAGTGAAGGCATTGATAAAATAAATAAACAACCATTATCACAACCACTCTAAATGAGAAAATTTATTTGCATTGGTGCAACAAAAACCCACAAAGATTGATTATTTGTTTATCAAAGCTAAATTTGGGTCAGTTACTATTGCTAATACTTACAATGATAATGCACTGACTATCATGTTTAATAGGTTAGATAATTTGAATGTAGAACCCTAGGCATATTTTAATAAATGGGTGAAAGACATCAACCTCATTGTGATTGTGAATGCAGAGAAGGTCAAAAATTTGATAATGTATATTCATTTTAATAAAATTTCATGTCATTCTTAATTTATTCACATCTAATTACATTATATTTTAAAATGCAGGAAAAATATGAGAACTTGAAAAAAGAAGTCAAGGTCCTCAATGTGCATCTGAAAACTACATGAAAAAGTTTACAATATACTACTATTAAATTTAAGGAGAATCTTATTTTGTTGAATAAATAGAACAACACACTATAAAAAATCATTAAGGAGCAAGGTCAAGAGCCTAATGACTTATTTAAGCATAAGACAGTTATTGATCCAAGTCTAGTTTATGCAAGAGATGTTGGAAAAGAGGATAGGCAAAATCTTGAACATCTTAATGTTGCAGTTTTGGATCTTGAAAACAAAAGGATATTGAAGGATATTAGTGGCATAGAGGATATTGTGATTGATAAAGTAGTAGAGAAAGTGTTTAAGAAAGAAGATGAAAAAGTGGTTGAGAAATTAGCTAAGTAATTGATAATCTATTTTAAACTTTTATATATTTGTAAACAATGTTTTCTTTTAAAATATAAATTATGAATGACAATTTCAATTTTATAGATGCGGTGATCAATTTATTGAGTTTTAATTACTAGATAAGCCAAATATATTTCAATTTCAATTTAAATTTTATAATGTTGTAAACTTGAATGGTGTTAGGCCCCCTTTTGATATTTATGATGCACTTGTGAAACTCACATGTCGATATAAATCGATTAATGTCAACATATTAATTTATAAATTGTTCCACCTAAAAAAATCATAATATATTAATCTTGTGTAGTCATCACTTAGTGAGAAACATAGAAATGCATTTCATAAAATGTAAAATAGTTATTATATGTTATGATAAAAAAAAATGTGTTATTTTCTATGGAAGATCTCTTCTTTTTTATATTTAGATTTTTTTTTAGTAAATCATGATTTGAGATGTGTTTGAGGCCTTTATAAAAGTAAATTAATGTTTGGTATACATTTATGTTGAAGATAGTATTGTGATAGTCATTAATAGTGAGGATTCATCAAAGTTGAAAATATGCATGATTGATTGTGATCATGAACTATAGAATAGGTTAATGGATTGTTTAATGTTATGAGGATGTTTAGATAGATAAGGACTTATGAAATAAGTTTTATTCATATGAAAATTGGTATAAATAAGAGGTAAGGTATTTACATATCTATGAAAATGTCAAATTTTATTTGATCACTTTATTTTGAACAAAATCAGTTTTAAAGACTCTAAACATCTAGACAACTTTTTTAAATATAGGCTATCTACTCTGTAAGATTAGATAGCTTACACTACCATTTAGGGAGGTAGTATTTATGCCCTGTCTAGTACATATATAGGGCATATATAGTATTATGTTAAGCAATACATACTTTACACACACACACACACACACACACACACACACACACACACACACATAAATCTCATGAAAGTGATTTAATTATTACATAAAATATCCAAGGTTTAAGACTATGTTCATTCAATTTCAAGAATTTATAGAATTAAATTGAAATCCTAAGACACAAATGAAAAAGGAACAAGTAGTGTTCAAATTAAAATTTAGGTTCACTAAAATTTTTATTAAATCTAATGTGAACTATAAGGTATTAAAATTATATAGGAAGTTAAATAATAGATAATAAAAAAAATATGAAAAATCTACATAGTTTATAGAAGTCATAAATTGATAAAAACATAAGTTATGGCTAGGGTTATAAACTTGTACTTGGAAATTAATTTATTTCAGTTTGTGTTATATTCTAGTTGACTTTAAGAACATGAAGACATAAATCATTTATAAAATAAAGATCCACTATGTATTGTGACAAGGTTAAAGAAGATAGACAAGATCATAATGCATCATTATCTAAAACTATAGCTTTGTCTAAACACATTGTACATTGGGTGTAAAAATATGGCCTCATTTTCCCCTATTTATAAGTGAACTATTTTTAGATAGAACTTATTCTAATGTAAGAAACAAAATTGATCTATAAAAAATATATATCAAAGACATAAAGAGCCATATTAACCTACAATTTTCTCCCTAACACAATCACAATATATTAATCTTTTACATTAAACACATAGTTAAAAATAAGGAAATGAATTTTAGAAAATGTATAATAATTATTGCATATTTTGATAAACATGTGAAATTGAAATTTAGAAACTCTATTTCTAAAAGTTTGGTAGTTGAAAGAATCCTACACAAACTTGATCATCAGTAGAGACATTTGTATCTTTCATGTCAATACTATATTCAGTGTCATTATTTACATCCTCTTTATTTGTCGATGTATAATTGACACCTCTTCTCTTAGTTAGAGAACTCTATGTTTCTATATATTTTTCATATGGAAACATATCCAATGAATAACATGAAACATATAATCTCAAATAGGTTTCTAAAATTTTATCCAATTTGTTTTAGAGTTTTAACTTTATGAATGATAATGCACTAAATACTCTTCATCTTATACTAAGCCCATAATCATTGTTTGATATAGCTCATATAATTGAAAATATTCTCTTAGACATTTTTTTAGTATACTACTAGGATAAAGTTTTCACCATAGTCTTGTAATTTCCCCATTTTTTGTTGGTTCACATAGAAGATGATATTTTTCAAACATTGTAATGACAATATGGTCTAACTAGGATTCTAGTAAATACTTTTCTAAAATACCTTTAATTTCTACTCCATTCACCTCTATAGATCTACATAAATGTGTTACAATATAGTGCATGTATTTTTAAAATACACTGCTAACCATCTTTTAACTAATATTACTATTCCATAAAATGGGATTGACAACTACCATCACCTCCAAAATATCATCCCTTTGAAAATGATCTATGATCTCCATAGATAAATTTTGGGATAAATATACTTAGTTTCATCCAAGTTTTAGATAGAATAGTGTCATATAGAATGTGTGTTATGGGTAGTTCTTCAGATTCAACTCCCACAAGATCAGGTTTTTTGTATAAAATGTACATCATAATCTCCTTATCATTAAAAATGACACAAACATGACCATTGATATTCAACTTCAAATAACTATCAGGGTTTTGTAAATTGGTCAAACATTTCTAACTACTAAAAACAAGGCCTTGAAATATTTCATTCAAAGTGTATAGTATGTCTAGAGATTGACATACTCATTTTATCAGACATATGAAGTTCATAATATAAATGGACCTCTCCTAAGCATACTTCATTAAACAATTCATTTCCTTCAGCATTGGAAGAATTCCACATAAAGTCAACAGTGTTTCCAAATATGTTAAACAATACACAAAATATTTTTCCTTGTCAATTTATATATGATATCTATACATGAAACCTACTAATGATGAATATTCTTCAAAAATTTGGAAAATAATTTCATACATATAAATATACCTTGTATCAACATCTTTCAATAGTTTCTTACCATCAATCACTCCTATTTCAAATTTTTAGAAATCTAAAATTCTTTTTGGATTGCTTGACATATAAGCATGTAGGTCATGAATGAACTCCTCCACTTTGGCCACATTAGCAAATTTTCTAACCATTTTGTATGCAATATTCATCCTATGATATATGTAGTGAATTGGAATCATATATGGGGAAACTGTTGTTTACATCTGAACACACAAATTGTTTCTATGCCCCCGTATAACTGATGCACCATCAAACCTACCACACACCATCTTTGTAGCTATTACACAATCATTCATTCTATATTTATCTTTCAAATTTGATACAACTGATTTGTGAATATTTTTTGCATTGTAATTTTCTACCATTTTATGAACTACTAGTAGATGAGGTTGCCTTGAATAGTTCTCAAAAGTATACACATGAATGCCAACCAAGGATATGTTGTTAATTATTGTGACCTCATTGATGGATAGTGAGATAAACACTAATTTTTGAACACTTTCATTCAAATATTCAATCTCAACCATTGCTAGACATTTTACCATTTCCAAAGCACTGCTATTTGACCAATGTGATTGTGGAATATCCAAAAATTGAATATGTTGAAACAAAATATTATAATCTAAAAAATTAGAAATAGGTATGTATTTTTAAGAATATGGTATATAGTAGAGAACTATATTTATTTCACCTTTAGATGGGACTGTTTGACTTTTCCAAAATTTGCTTCAATTATTCCCCCTTTTTCAACAAGATGTTTTCAATGTTTCTTATCATTTTCATCCTCTTGTGCATATCTTACATGTATGCATTCTTCTAGAATTTTCCACCTATGTGTTATTTTTATCACTCCATCTAGGTGTATCAATGTCTCATATACTTTTCCATAATGTTTCTCAACCATGTCCAATTTGAATTTAATTATATGTTATTTTTCTAGTTTCCATATACATATTGCACATCTACATTCTTTTGGAGTATCATCAACATTTTCAAGCTCTATATATCCTGTGAAGGGAAATTTTGTCACCTAGTCCACCTTAAAGGACCTTTCAATTGTCCATCTACATCTCTTCCTTTAGGAAATTTCTAAGTGGAGGTTTTAGATGAAATTTGTGTTTAATGAATGGTTCAATCTCTTTAACCTCTTTAGTGTCATTATCATTTTCATAGAAAACTAGAGGAGCATCTTTAAGTGGTGGTATGTCATCATCAAAAAATCTTTAGGGGGTGATATGTTATTATGGTTGATTTTATCTTGTGAGATAATAGTGGGTATTTTTGCATGTTAAGTTTTTTTAATATTATTGAATAGTTGAAGTCAAATTTATGAAAAAATAAAAAAATAATAAATTCCAAGATTTTGCATGTATTGTGATTGTGTGGAATTTTTGGTTGGCTCTTTAAAATAAGATAATATGGATGATTTCCTTGATGATTGGCCTATCATTTTACCATTACCACTATACTCCATGATGTTCTATGCTTTTTGAATCTATCATTTGATAGAAGGGTTGTGGCTCTAGTTCACCAATTTCCCCACCCAGAACTATCATTTAGTTTTACCACTTGACTGTGTCACCTGACTTGTCATTCATCATTGGATTTTGGATCTTGGTATTTATATCTACCATCTAGTGGTACCATTTGACACTATCATTTGACTCTATCATTTGGATCTATCATTTGACTCTATCATTTATCTATACTATTCAAATGGGTCACTCAGCTAGGTCATTCGACTAGGTCTTTTAGCTATATCATTCAGCTATGTAATTCAGTTAGGTCATTTGTTTGGGTCACTCTACTATGTCATTAGGTTGTGTAAAAACCCAAATCTAGCCACCAATGACCATCAATCAGGGTTTTGACCAATTTCCACCAAAATGCATAATTTGGCCTAAAAACACTAAAACACATTAAAAGCTTTGAAAATGACATATTCAGGTGCTAATTCTGGCCAAAGTATCCCTAAATGGGTAAATTCATTTCATGTAATATCTAAATTTCATCATATCATTCTAAGTCAAAATGTTAATTTTGCACTTGGGTGCCCTGGATTGCTCTTTTCTATAAGGTATATTATGTGAGACATGCGCTTTTATTATTTAGTGTTGACAACATCCTAAATTGGATAATGGATCCAATACATCTAACATCAACTTCCAATTTTAATCCATTCAAATTTAGGGCCAATAATAGGACATTTTGACCAATTTGATTAATTTATGCACCAAAGAGCCAAGGTTTGCACCAAAATGACTAATTATGCTTAAGGCTAATTAAACCAAATTAGGGATTTAAGTTAATTTTACATGGAACTTGTTTAATAGATATTTATTATAAATTTAATTTCATTAACTACATCATCATATGACATCATTTCTTGGGAAGGCATCCCTAGGCCATAAATGCATAAAATATCATATTCACGCTTAGTTAATGCTCCTATATCCCAAATATTAATGGGCGTATTTATAGATTGAATTTAATAATTGGATTTATTCATGTCCACACATCTTTGTATTGAGGTGGATGGTCATGGTTAATCCTAAAACCATTCTAAAAATCTATAAATAGCAAGCTTCAAGCCATAATTCTAAGCTCTTTTAATAATTGGATTTATTCATGTCCACACATCTTTGTCTTGAGGTGGATGGTCATGGTTGATCCTAAAACCATTCTAAAAATATATAAATATAAATATTCAAAGCCATAATTCTAAACTTATAATTCCTAAATGGATTAAAATCATTACATTTTAGTGTTATAATGCCCAAATATTGAGCCAAGCTAAGCCAAAGCCAAGACAAGACAAAGCCAAACATGGTGCTAAGGAGAGATGGAGGTAGCCACACTTCATTGATGCAAACTTCATGAGCACAAACTAAGCAAGCCACTTCAAATAGATGTTTGGAGCATCCAAGGAAGGTAAAATAATATTTATTTTAAATTTTAGTTTTGTTTTCCATTATAGTCTTATTAACTCAGCTCCCCCTAGTAACTAGGCCTAGAGATGTTATGCTAGTGTGCTTGTTTCATTTTGATTTCATTTTAGGAATAACATGATAGTAACCATCTTTTCTTGAGTCAAATTACTATTTAACATAGTGTCATGCCTGGTGGGACCCTAGCCCCATAAATTTGGTCACAAATTTCCTACAAGCAACCTATTAATCTTTTCAATTTAAGATCTTGGAGTTGGAGGCCAAAAAGAGTGATAATTTAAGTTAGAATTCTATTTTTTTAGATAATTTAATTTTTATTTCTAGAAACCTCAATTTTTCTCTTTGTTATGATATCACAACTCATAAAGTATCAATTTTATAATCAAAGTATTATTTGTTGAACATTGATTTTTTAGACTTGAGCAATGATTTTATTGACCTGAGCAGTGATAATATTTGTGGGAGTGGCAATTTCATAAAACAATGATATTGTTCACCTTGTACAATAATTCTATATTCAATAATAGTGATTTTGTCAACAAAATAGTTATTTTGTGTTTTGTATCTGGCAATATCTATTTTATGAACCAGAACAATGATATTATTTCTTAGGCAGTGATATCATTGATTTGGCCAGTGATTTTGTTTAGCACTGATTTCATAAGAAAGTAGTGATATTGTGTTTTTTGATGATCTAACCCATACCAATGATATTTTTGTTTGGTAATTGTTATTTTTAATGGAAACATCGATATTGAATGTATAACGATGATTTTGAAAAGAAAACTTATTTTAAGAAGTTGCTTTACTCATTTTCAAATTAGCTTCAAAGCTAAAGGACATTAACTTTTTCATTGCAAGATCAAGCTTGAAATTTATTAATATGTGATTTTTAGACCTTATTTGAAAGTTTAAAATGGACTAGGAACTTTTTTTTGGTGCTTAATGGAAAATTTAGATGCTTAGGTAAATGTTGTGAAAAATTGTACTTTCAAAGTTACAACTTTAGACCAAGGGGTCAAAAGAACACCACCTAATATTTCATTTGGTGCTTAAAATTGAACTCACTTGTCAAATTTTGTCTTCAATAATTGTTTAAACTTAGAATTTTATTGGTAAAAAGAGGGATGTTGTGTGTATGCTCTTTTATCCATCCCCTTTAGGGAACTTTTGGAATCAAAAGTATCATCCTTATTGCAAACATGCCTAGTCAAATGAACATAAAGAATTTAATCTAAAGCAATACCCAAAAACTCATAATAGTTTGGGTGACATTGAAAATAACCATAAAGTATTTCTATTAGTCAATTATCTAATTCCATCTTTGCTTACGAGGGGGACTTCATTACCTCCCACAAGTTATATAGGGAAGTTTTGACCTAGGCTTTCATCTCACAAAAATAAATTAATCACTCCTATTAGGATCAAAGGCTTGATTTTTTAAACCACCTTATAGTGTTGGAGTTACAAACAGGATGTACCTACACTTTGGACATCATACTACACTGAACAAATGATGGATGTAGTGGTTGAAAAAAGGGAAGACATTTTTACAACAATATAAATGTTATAGAAACCCAATTTAAGTGAATTTATTTTACAAAATGACATGAAATTCATTGGGTAATTGATCCATCTAGATGTTAAAAAACTTGTAGATCTTATAAAAATCCCCACTTATCGTGGAAGTGTTGTTGGTGTAAGGTGCGCCTCAAAGTCCATGTCACAATACTACCATTTGAGAGAAGCGGGGTGTAAAAACCCTAATATATAATTCAAATTTTAATTTTTAGATTAACATTAAAAAATCCTCTCAAATGATGTATATTTATGGATTCCAATAATACCAAGCAACCTTGTTAGTTTAGGACCTAAGAGTGATTAATTAGATAGTTTTTTTCTAGTTTAAAGTCTTGTTTAGAGTCAAAACTTGGTTTGAACAAATGATACAAATAAAAACACATAGTCCTCATTTTAATTTGAAAAAATAGACCTTATGTTTCTCACATGAATCATCAATTTGTCTTGTTCAAAGTTCATCAAAACATGGAGTCATATCATCCACTTCGTAGAGTTATGATGCCCAATTGAATCTAGACATTTTACCAAAGTTTGTTTAAGTACTTTATTCATAATTCACATTAAAATTTTAACGTTATAAGTTCTAAGGGTTGATGTGTCAAGTTGGCTCACCATTTGAACATTAAACTTGTATTAACTTAGGTTCAAATTTCCATTTGAATTGAAGGTCATTTAAAACTCATAATCATTATCACCACTTGGTAGACTTAAATAATATTGTGAAAATGATTTCACTTTAATTCTATGATAAGAAATTTCTTATCCCATTTTTTCCTCGAGTCCATTTGATACAAACCTCTTTGACTTAGAAAAATTGTCAAAACTTGAGAGTGTGTGTATCATTTGCGAAGGGTAGTGTTACACTGACAAATTTTTGAAACATATTTCATTCAGAGTTTTTGAAACAAAAATTTTGTTACATATTTTTGATTAGCTTAGAATTGTTACACTAACCAAAAAAATTAAAACATTATTTGATAGAACCTTTTACATAGGGTTCAAGTTTGTGCACATTTTTAAAACCAATCTGAGTATACCTTTCTGAATCTTTATCTAGCACAGTTACACCATTCACATTTATTTAGCCTATTTATAAAAATAACCAAGTTTTATACCATTATTTTTGAGAAAATAAACTATCTCTAAAGTTCCTTTTATTTCATACCTTATACCTATTTGATCAAGTTCATGTCCAAGAGTCAAATCCCTAGTTTTTATTAGAAGTTTTTCAAATCCATTAGATTAAAATCTCATCTATTTTAAAGTATATATTTTGACATCACTTGGTTAAGAGTCCTAGCACATTCCTTTTTTGAGCCTAGACTTTTATGTCGTATTTGGCCAAAATACCTAGTAATGGTTTGTTTCCTAGATTAGATTGATTTGAAACACTTTAACTTTAGAGTTTGGAATTTCAATTTTAGATCCATTTACTTAATTCTTTTTGTATAATATGTGTAATGTTAGATACTTAACATTAGATTATTTTATCACAAATAATTACATAAAACTTTCCATCCTTTTGTTGAATTTAGAACAAGTTTGAATAACATTTTTTAGACATTGTCCTGTTTTCCCTTTCTATCCCAAAACATTCACTATGGATCCCAACATGTATTCCTACACTCATAGTAGACTCATGTATAATTAAAGGATTAGTAATGTGGTTGCACTTGAAGAAATTATGCAAGACCCCTATACAGATAATGTTGTTTATGAGATGGATCCTTATATCCCTCATAACACTCAAATAAGGACATAAAACCAAGATCCATTGGCTAGTTATTTGGTTAATACACCACCATACTCAGAGCAAGATCAAGAATAAATAGAGAAATACCTAGATATGGTACCTACTATTAAATAACCTTTTCCTCAATAGTCATACTCTATTAATGCACCTTCCACATATGATACTTATTTTTTTGAGCATCATTATTGTAGAACAAAGATGAGATTTTGGTTAGAGCCATAGAGGTAGGGGCCAAGTTTTTAGAAAACTTCCAACATGAGAATTTACCAAGTCTAGTAATAATGCCTCATAACATATTTTATAATCAATGGGCTTCTTCTATAAATCCTTTAGCTTTAGTCCAAACAATGTATCATGAGCCTAGTATGCTTGTCAAAGGTAAGGACCCCATGGAGGATCACTTTTTACAAATGTAGACAATATACCGAACTTACTTGAACCTAACTCATAATTTAAACTAGATGACCATGTTAAGTAGGCCTCTTTTACATTTACTCCCCTCAACAAGAGTATTAATAGAGATTACTAGTCAATACAATTAAGGTGCAAGCCCATTTGTGTAGAACACTTCAATTGATAATTTATTTCATATGCCAACCATCAAATAAATATATTTTGTTTCTATATAAAATAATGGCCAAAACATATTGGATAATGTCTAAGCAACATCCTATTCAAACCAAAGTGGTATTAATACACAAATATCTAGCTAATAACATGTGCCTTTTGTAGACATCACATGTTGGGACCCCTTTTTTAGAATACTTGATCCTATGCTAGTTGGACCAACCCTAGCATGTAGTGACCCTTAGAGGAAGTGAAGGACCCCTTTTGTACACATTATCACTAACTAGATAGACTCCTAAAATCCCTGAGCTAGATGGATGATGGTTGTATAACATCATAAGTATTGAGGAATACCTACCTAGTCTTTCACATGTCAGTTTGAGGCTCAAGGAACATGGATATATTAATGGAGCAAGTAGGTGTGCATCCCTAATAGATGCCTTTGTACCTAGAACATGCCATTATTTTTTTATATGGTGTAATGGAGCTGATAAGATCTCACCTACCCACCCTTTGGCACATGTCTATCCAGTCAATAAGAGGAGTGGCCAGTGCGTATATAAATAAGATAACCTCTAAGAGTGGAAGGAAAATGATTTTATATTGAAGCTTTGGTAAATTTGGGAATGATAAAAGGATGAAGTCTTTAGTGTTAAGTAATGAATGTAAACAATGCTTGTCTATGAGCATATGACATTAGTAAAATTAGGATTGATTAGTGAAGGCTACTACTAGTTATTGTAATATAACAATATATTAATGGATGAATATAGATTATTGTTGTTATATGTTAGTCTATTTTAGATTGGTTGAGTTATGAAGTTATTTCCATTTGTATAATGTTTATGAGCTGGGACTCACCCTATAGTAAGTGGCACCTTGAATTATTTAGACCTCTTACCCACTACAAAGGTCTTTGTGCTAGACCCAACACCAAAGGGAAAACTTAGGATTAATGGACATCCCCATGCCTATCCCCATTTGTTTAAGCATATATTGATAAATGTATACTTATGAGAATATGTGCTAGAGACCTAGTGAACCTCCTAAACCATTATACACTACATAACCCATGATTTGGGTGAGTGCATAAGGCTCACACCTTATGTGAAACTAATACCAGTATTATAGTGTGTTTAAATTTTGTGTACCAAACCTTTATCCCGTTGTTCCTAACTCTCATATACCTATAAATACTTAATAACTAGAGTTGCATGCATGACTGAGCATCATGCCTACTTGGGTGAACACTTAGCTACAACTTTTTAGTTCCATTGGTAGGACATGTTGAATTCCATTGCTAAGATATTATAGCAAAGTAATATTTTGACTATCACTTGAGAATGTTGAGTGTTAGCTAGATAAATTTGATGATTGATTCATATAGAATAATCCTACATGTGAAGGAAAGAAGCCACAAAAATGGGTACAGACTTATCTATATGACCCATTTTATGAAGTGTTATTTTATGAGCTACTTGATCATGTATATAAATGGTTGGCTACATATGTTGATACTAGATGAAGAAGTTATATAAAACAACTTGAGTGGACCATAGAGCATGTAGAGAGGCTGTAAATCCTAGATGAAGCGTTGATGTGTGCCATAAAAAAGTGGTGGGATGATGCTTTGAATATCTATGTGTTGGAGTTTATAGTGTTAACCTTTTCATGCCTAGAAGAAGCAGAGCATGAGTTTCTTTGAGAACCAAGGGGAAAATTCATTAGAGGAATCTGTACTAAGCTAAAGAATCTCATGGTTGATTACATGATAGATATCATGAGGATGGAAGGCTAAAAGTCCTTGCGTATATGGGTAAGCATGAAGGAGAGAAGGGGGAAGCATAAGAAAGGTTCCATGGAATAAGAATAGAAACTTGATACTTAAGAGCTCCAAAGGTTGAACTAAAATAAGTAC
The DNA here is from genome assembly GCA_037957365.1 of Torreya grandis. Classification (NCBI taxonomy): domain Eukaryota; kingdom Viridiplantae; phylum Streptophyta; class Pinopsida; order Cupressales; family Taxaceae; genus Torreya; species Torreya grandis. Next base: position 31,244 of record JARHVA010010980.1, read on the forward strand.
AAATGAAGGCTAATGGAAGACATGGAACTTGGAATTGATGAGAGGACCTATAACAAGTAAGAAGGGTATGGGGAAGGATCTTTTGAAAAACTAGAGTGCACTAACATAGAGGAAGAAATAAGTGGTTAGATTCCATAGATGGGTGTAGGATGTAATGAGTCCCTAAAATATAAGGTACTTAAGGATGTGATAGAGTCACATATCCCCTTTAAACCTAAAATGAAAAACCATGTATTGGATTCCCCCTTTGAAAATAGAAGAAAGGTAACTCAACATGTTACCATAATAGACTATCATTGGACCAAGATTTTGGATCACATATTTGTCATTAAATAAATGATACTATATAAAGAGATAATTAATGGTATAGATGTCCAAGTAGGTGTTAGTCTAAGTGTCATGAACATAAGTGAATTTTTTTTGGGTAAGGAATGTTAGTCTTGCCAATTGAGAAATAACCCATAAGAAGTGGTACATCACCACCGATAGGTGGAGCTATGGGCATTAAAGGACCACCCCTTGTGTAGACACAAGGAAGTTAGGCACTATAGAATCCCACACCACTACCACATTAGATATATTATGAGATGACCATGCATCTTCTTGAGTATCATAGAGTTGAAAATTACATGGATCATGTGATAAAATATGAGTTAAAATGGTGTGCTAAGGGAATTACTTAGCTTAAGTACAAGGTAACATAGTTCATGACAATATTATTGGATCATGTTCATATCTGGTATTAGAAATTTAATCTGAACCAAGTTGTGGTTGACTATGACATGTTGAAGGAAGCATTTCTAAAGGAGTTTGACATTCCTAAGTTCAAACAATAGAGCATCATGATGTTCAAGGAGATTAGTCAAGGGTTATCCATAAGAATGTGCTTGTATGATGCATGGTTCAAGACTCTCCTCTCCAAGATTACTTATGATATCCACCCATCATATGTAATGGTTTTTTGGGGGCCTATTGTTGTCATTTCAAAGGGTGATATCCATTAACACCTTTATAAAACCCCATGAAGTGCTTTAAGATACACTCTAAGCCAAGGTGGTAGGAAGTGCTAACACTAGGATTAGTCCCTTCATGGAAGCATAAATTGCATCAATGGCTTCTCAATTATAAAAGCTTACTATTGGATAGGAACATGACTTTCATAGTGGGCTATGGTGCACTAACTATGGGATAGAGGGGAAAAATAATAAAAACTACACATGTAATAATGTCCATGTAATAATCACCAATTATGAGGTTTGCCATGGAGCTCATGAATTCTAAAATTATGCCCTATTGTAGTGTGATAGTCAAGTAAATACTATAATCTACTGTAAGATGTGTGATGCCTACACACACATGATGGTAAAATATAGAGTCATTGATGAGATGTGACAAAACATAAAGATAGGTATAAGGTAAGCTATGAATTTTGGTGGTGGCTAGATAGGCTAAGGGAATAAGGGTTATGGCTAGAATAACATGGGTTATGAAAACCAAAGAGGAGTGCATGGCCAAGGAGGTGGATATGGTGGAGGGAGATTCCCACCATGATCTTGTTATAAGTGTGGGTCAATTGAGAATTATCAATGTGATTTCCCAACATGCCCAACATGTGGGTACTATCAATGCCCACACATAGTTGAAGACTACCCAAATCTCTACAAAAAGCTGACAGAGGGTTAGCCTAGCACTTATAGAGGAGCCATTATGGTGTGACATGAGTCTAAAGAAGGTACATGGGCCCCCAAGCCATAATAGACTCCCAAAGGGCCTTTAAAGGTGCAGATCATGATGTAGAGTGGGCACACCACTCAACCACATGCTATACCAAACCAAGACCTATGCTTAGAATATGTTGAGTCAAACTACATCGAGCACATGACATAACTAGATCTAAAAGTAACACCATATTATAATATTTTGCACTAAAAGGAATGTTGTAGCAAGTAATAACCATGATACAAGACCTATAGGGTGAACTCTAATTGGCCAGAGACTTGGATTCATATGCCACCATGATGCATTGAAAGCAATATTATAGGAGGCTAAGGTCCAAGATTTGATCAAGATCCTACACCTACTATAGATGGAAGAGGTATCACCCCTACTAATAGACTTTCTTCTAAGGCATGTAGAGAAAGCACCAACATGGGAAGTCATCCCCTGAGTAATAAAGATTACAACACCACATATGGAGTGGACATAAGAAGTGAGGCATACTCAGAATATTGAGTATGACCAAGAATTACTAATATATGCCACCATCAATGGGTGGTTAGTTTGTGAAGTACTGGTAGACAAGAATAGAGGTTAATATCCTGGCTAAGAATGCTTGGGAGAAGATGGAAAGGCCACCCTTAATACCATTGCCACACATGTTGTTCATGGTAAATAAGACCCAAGCATAACCCATAGGTATATTTAATGACACCATTATGGACATCATGGGCACTGAATTCCAAGCTGACTTTGAGGTCATAGAGCTAGCAAAGGATGACAACTACATGACGCTCTTGGGAAGGCCATGGTATTATGCAAAAATGTCGATATATGCTTCACAAAGTGTTATGTGACCTTCAAAAATGGTAAAGAGAGGGTGGTGATTCCTCTTTTAGGTAATCAATGGATACCTTATGTTGAAAGTGTTAACCTTGAGGATAAGGTTAACCACATTTATAGCATCATTGTGTAAGGCACTGAGACTCTCAATCCTAGTGTGTAAGGGGTGCTCACTTGGGAAGATGTCTAATCAACCTTGGATACAATGGATGTAGCTTTAAAAAATTTATTTGAAGAAACCTATGAGGTCACTAGGCATATATTCCACCTAGTGTGCAAAGCTAGATCTAGACTATCTAGCACAGGCTTGGTAAGAATTGCATGACCCCATAAAAATTTGAATCCTTATGACAAGGAGATAGGAAAGATATTACTCTAACTAATCAATGGAAATATTATATCACTCCCTAAGTATGAAATAATATAACTCATTAAGAGGTATATATATGATATTAATGCTTGCATCCCAAAGGAAATTGATCAATTGGGTGCATTGGTGTATACACTAAAAAGTACTATCAAACATTGGTAGGCCACATAAGAACCTAGATTGCCTACTTGGTGGGATGTGAAGGTAGTAATTTATACCAAATTTGGTAGAAGCAATGATGATCTAGACATACCTCTCTATGATTGAAATTCCAACCCCATTATGCACATCTAGCTTTGTGAAGAGACTTAGGTGATTTGTAGAGAAAACATGTTATGAGGCTTGTGGGTGCATGCATTATATATAACTCTAAAGACATGGGTGTGAGTATGGTACATCATGAATGATAAATACCAAGATATAGTAAATTATGATGCATTAAAGGAGAATTTTGTGCACACTTTCACCTTCTATTCATAGAACCTTGAATTATTAGAGCTGCTACAAGTTATCTACCAAGCTATGTTTGAGGACATAGTTATCTTAGATGAGTGCTTAAAATAGAAGTTTGAAAAGAAAGGAATATCAATTCTAACATTTTTTGAAGAAATGATAATTTATAGTGACTCATATGAATAAGATGATAAGACCTAGAAGGAGTGTAATTGGAAGGACCTAACAAGTAAGCAAAAGCTCATGCACATTGTTGATGACAATTCTCTAGATGATGGAGACTCGATGCACCTCCAAGTTGAGAAAACAAAGGGAATGAGGTAGGTTGAATACTCCCACCTAGAGAGAAATTAACCCTATTATGCACCCCTTAAGACTACACAAGTAGACATCAGTAGTAAAGGTGAGCCCAAGATGGCCACCATTGGCACATAGTAGTCTAAGGTAGATATCACATACATCATCAACCTCCTGAGGGAAATTCAAGATCTCTTCCCATGTAGCTACAATGAAATGAAGGTAATCCACCCTTCATTATGAAATATGAGCATCAAACTGGTAGATGGCATAAGACCAGTCAAGAAGTGCCCTTAATATTATGAATCCCAATCTCCATGCCTAAGTGAAAGCAAAGATCAATGGAATATTGTTTACTAATGTCATCTACCTAGTACATGAATTGGATTGGGTGAGTATAATGGTCATTATAATCAAGAAATATAGGTGTATATTAATCTACATTAATTATAAGATTTTGAACATCACCTGCATCAATGACCCTTTCCCAACACGATTCATTGATGAAGTCCTAGATGGGGTCATAAGTTGTGAAATCTACACTTTCATTGATGGGTTCTCAAGTTACCATTAGGTGTAGATAGATGAGGATAGACCCAAAACCACCTTAATGAATGAATAGGGTTATTTTTCTTATAATTTGATGCCCTTTGGGCTCAATAATGTGCCAGTTGTATTCTTTAGAATGGTAATGACCACTTTCAAGGACTTCATCCACAAGTTCCTCTAAGTATATATGGATGACTAGATCATGAATGGTCTTATAAGGGACCACCATGACAACCTATGCCTTATGTTTAAAAGGTGTAGATATCTCTATATATGATCAAATCTAAATAAGTGCATCTTTTCCACCCTATTTCTCACACTGATCAAGCACAATATCTACAAGGATGAATTGCTCATTGATCTAGTGATGATTATAATAACCACCCAACTCCAGACCCCTTTCATGTAGAAGGATTTTCATACCTTCCTAGGCCATTATGGATAATATAGGAAGTTCATAAGGGGTTACACAAAAATCATTATGCCTCTAGAGAAACTTTTGCATAAAGATGACATGTTCTACATGGGAAAGGTATAAGAAGAGGCATTTGACAATTTGAAGCTAAAATTGGTGAGTACACCAATACTTCAATTTCCTAACTAGATGACTCCTTTTCAAATCCATGTTGATGCTTCAATATCAACCATCAACACTATTTTGGTGAAACTAGGTGAAGGTAACATGGACCACCCCATTTCCTTTGAAAGTAGAAAGCTGATGTAGGCTGAGCAGAACTATACCACCACTAAGCACAAAGGGACAAAAATTGTCTACACATTATAAAAGTTTAGATAGTATCTACTAGCAACCCCATTCACTTTCTTAATTTATCATGAGTTACTAAAATACCTCATGAACAAACCTATTTTGCATGGGTGCATTTGTAGATGGGTTGTCCTCTTTTAAGAGATTCAATTTTTAGTCATGGTTAATCCTAGAAAACAAAATTTGGGGCTAGACCACTTATCCCACATAAATTTTGGTGATACAATGGCACCAATTTAGGATGATATTCCATACTCATAGCTCTATTGATTTCATCACATTCTTAAAGACTTAGTGGAGATTACCACTTTCCTAACCTTAGGGTTAGTACCACAAACACTATCTTCCAAGGAGAAGAAGTAGCTTATTATATGTGCCTCCCCCTTCTATCTCATTAAAGGGGAGATATATAAGATGAGTAGGGATTAAATCTTACACTAGTGTGTTTTGGAACATGAGTAGGACTCCATCCTTTAAGAAGTGCTTGAATAGATAGATGGAGGACATTACACCAAAGATGTAACAGTGTGTAAGATTCTACAATTAGGGTTGTGGTGGTCAAGCCTATTTAGTGATGCCAAGGAATATAAGTTAGCATGTGATATAAGCTATTAAATTATAAATTTGAACCATTGGGATTATATTCCTCTCATCCCTATTCTATCCCAGGTACCATTTGAGAAATGGTCCTTCATCTTTGTAGGGCCAATCAACCCTACATCATAGTACATAGGGGCCAGATATATCCTCATATCAACTGACTATTTCACTAAGTGAGCTAAGGTAGTTTTGAATAAAAATTACATAGCTACAATAGTCATGTGATTAATATGAGAGAACATCATCATCTAATATTGGTTCCCATTAAGTTTGACTAGTGATAGGGGCACTCATTTCATCAATGAGGCAGTGCTCATCCTTTTGATAGAATACATGGTGGTGCACTAAAAGACCACCCCATATAATTTTAAAGCCAATGGAATGGTTTAATCCTTCAATAATATTCTTGAAACATTCCTTAAATATCAGTATGATCATGTCTCTATAGTACTATGGGCCTACCAAATGACATACAAGTGTCTGAATAAGGCTAAACCATTTCAACTGGTGTTTGACATAGAAGCAGTTATACCCTTGGAGTTTATAGTACCTTCCTTGTCCATCATGTGAATTGGACACATTGATGAGCAAGAATATTTAAGAATAAGGTTAGAATAATTACAATGCTTGGATGAGACATGTGCCTAAGCTAAGTGGGTTTAAAAATTTGAGAAGGCATGCCAAAAGAGGTAGCATGACAAGCATATCAAGAAAAAGGTATTAACTGAAGGAGCCTTAGTCTTGATATATGAATCTAAATAATTTCAAAACCTAGGAAAACTAAAAATCTAATGGATGGGTCCCTATGTCATCCATCACATTTTAGAAACTAGTGCATGTAAACTATGCACCTTGTTTGAGGAAATGCTTCAAGGGCATTTTAAAGAAAAATTATTAATCCATATGGTAATAGGGTGTTTCTCATGCCATGGATACTATAAATCTTTATTCAATAGTTATTTTTAATTTAGATGACCACAATAAGGTTTGGCACAAGCCAAACCATGTGATTTTTTTAGTAATAGGTAGTGCAAGATGGCCACAAAGGTCCCTATGTTTTACTACTCCATGAATAAATCCAATCAAGTGAGTCAAGCACTTATACCACTAGCGCATGAATCCAAACACCTAATATGGGTTCATAAATCCTATAAGTTAAGTATTAGTAGAAAAAGAAACATCTGCATAAGAGGCATGTAGTGATATGGTGAGAAGAACCATAAAACCATTGAGATTGATGAATGGTCATAGAGCCATGTTCAAATCCTTGACGCGGTTAGGTGTGATATATTATGTCCTCATCTAAATAGAGGAGGAGACTTTGAACATGATAAAACACTAGAGGGTCATTGCAAGAGAAGACATTCAACTAGGTTAGATGCAAGATGAGATGAGAAGATGCTCAAAGATGCACTTCTTATGAAGTGCATAAGGTAGATGGAGATACCAATCACTGGGGGGTCATTGCAAGGAATTTGTATGGGTTAGGACAGGGAAAATAAAAATGATGCATGATAAATAAACCAGGATAAAGGATTGCACTAAAAGAAGATCACATCTAGAAGAAGTAGAACTGAAGAGGTTAAATTGTGCATTTTTGAGGTGATGCACCTAGGTTGCCACAAGAGAGGTGAGGGTCATGCTAAGGAGATGTGTAAAAAGATATCATCAAGGAAAACTAGTGTCCATATAGGAAACGTGGGAAGGGACCATTTGAAAAAGGATGTCACATCACTAAAAATCTATTAGAAGTATTTAATGTGATGTTAGAATAAAGACACACATTTAATATGGATAAGACATGGATTTTTTGAAGATTTCATGATCTCTCAAGAAATTTGATAATCAAGTCCAAATGGTGGCATTAATGACATTGGTTGACATATCAAGATATAAATAAGGTGAATAGTGAATGAATATAGTTACAAATTTATATGAAATTGATGAAGAACCAAAGCTAAATGACCCTAAGAAAGTGAATCCTCATAGAGAAGATAGCACATCAAGTGAGGGATTGGTGTAGCAAACTAGATAAAAAAGCACATTAAGAGTAGAGTGGTGAAGCAAAACTAGAATAGACACCAAGCCACCATTAATGGACAAAAAAGCTTAGGCAAATAACTCATGCCAAACTAAAATTAGGGGTTTTATTAAGCCACACCTTTTCTATTTTAATTCTAGTAGTTTTATAATGATAAAAAAATAGAAGGCATCGAGATACAAAGAGACACAACTCAAACCCAAATGGGTTCAAATAATAGAGGAAGAAATTGTCACCAAGATAAGGGTGTAGGTAGTAGAAGTAGTCAACATTTCAATGGTGAAAGCCAAGGTGCTGACCAAAATGTCTTACCAACACATGTAATTCTCATCTAAAGTGTCAGTAGGTGAACCTTGGTGTTCATTCATGCATGTATGTCAATTGTGGCATTACAACCATTGGATGTCAAATAACTTTCAAGACTTGATGAAAGATTAGATGGTGGGCACTAGGTATAAGACCCTATAGGGAGATGTAATCTTTGACATCTCAATAAGATACATTAAAGGCTTTAGGTGTAACTCAACTCTATGAGTTACCTTATTTCATAAAGCCAAAGTAACTTGTTCAGTTCCTCCTCTCATGCATACATGAAGACCATGCGTACTTTTTAAGGTGATGCATGAAGATATCCATGCACTTGATCAATAAGATAACCAGACTACCAGACTCTAGAAGAGACATCCATTAGATAATGGGTAATGATGAAGAGGTGGAGTGTATTGAAAATCTCCTTAATTACATCAAGGGGGATACACTTTCCCCATCATTAGGTGTGAGGACCTAGGCAAAAGGGTGGCAGCATGACTAGTTAGCTCAAAATTATTCCCAAGAGGGAGATGGACTGATGCGTCCAAGGCATACCTTTGCATAGCCTATCAGATGGCATAGGGGGTAAAGTTCAACATGGCACAGTTCATTTTCATAAAAATCCACAAGAATGCATTAGAGTGCCATAGTGTGATGTGGAAATTCAAATGGAGTTCCATCCTCATCTTGATAATAATGGAATAAATTAGGATCCATGAAGGGGGAAAGACAACATGTGGGTGTTCCCAAAATACCATGAAATCCCAATGAAGAAATACAAGGACTTCATCCATCCCATGACCTTCAATGCCAAGTAAAAGACTTGCATACTAAAGTGGTATGAGCAATACATAAAGGCCTTTGGGTTAGAGTGGTACATCCCATAAAGGCTCCTAGTGAACATGTTTGGAATGGCAACCTTTGTCATCATGCAACACTAATGCATCATCCATATAGCACTCAAGGATGGGAATAAGTTAAGATAAGTGAATCTTCCCTTCACCTTCTTGGCTGATTTATTTTGTGATGCACTCAATAGAATCCCCAACATGTAGAGCCTTAACATTCCAGTCAAAGAGCTACATATAAAAAGCTAATATGTGTTGCATAGATTCCCTCACATGGATATAGGCTCAATAAAAGATGAAGAGGATGCCTCAAATCACTTAGATATTGATCTTGTTTAGGAGGTAATGATCCTTAGCTTCATCCATAGACTACACTATGTGATGAAGCCCAAAAGAAAGGATGATTGTGAGGGGTCTAGTGATGAGAAATGAAGAGACCCCCTAGTCCTAATTGGGAAGGAAGGAACCCCTATACCCCAAGAAAAGAATAAGCTTACCATAAAGAAGAAGGGGGAGATGATGGAAGAGATTTAAGATAGGTTGAAGATAAAGATAACTTTAGAAAGGGAAGCCTCAATAACAGAATCACACTAGAAGCATTGTGATTTACATCTTGATCCCCTACAAGGCCAAAGGAGAAAAAGAAAGTGACTACCCCTTCCTCTAAACCAAAAGAAGACACATCAAAAGAGGGATTAGAAGAGGAAGAGTGGGGATAAGTTACCTATATTACACATGAGGATTTAGAATCATCCCTTAGTGAATAATCCCCTTCACCTCCTCCATATGCATAGCCAAAAAAAACAAGGTGTATGCTAAGGAGACTTGGATCCTATGAGGCCAAGACCAAAAGGGTGTGGGAGTTAAATGAGTAAAAAGAGGAGATGGCCAAGGTAGGGGTACCAACTGAGGTCATCTAAATGGTATAGGCAAAGGAGTAAAAAAGTGAAATAACATGCAGGGCACAGAAGGAAGTGCTTGAAGAAGTAACTCCCTCTGATGTAGGAAACAAAGAGGAAGGGATATTAAATAAATGGAGAGAAATGGGCCTAGAATAAGGCCATATCAATGTAAAACTCACCTTATACTAGAGGCATAAGGAGTTGAGGGCCTTAGACCTAACCCAAGCTGATATGTACTAGTTCAAGGCTAAAAAAGTTAAAAAGAGGGAAGAAAAACATGTCATGTAAGTAGAAAAAAGAAAGTATAAGGGAAGGCCAAGAAAGAAGAAAGAATGGAGAAGGTACATGTAAAATGTTCCCAAAAGAAGGAATGAGAAGCAAAAGTAGCCCAAGAAGAAAAGGTGTGCATGTTATATAAGTAAGAAAGAAAGAATGGTTCTACTAGCACAAAGCTCAAGGGAGAAGAAGGAAAGGTAACACTCAACATTGACACCTAAACATGGGAAGAAGATACATAGAAGGTGCACCCTAACTTTGAGGGGGCACTTGAGGAGAAAAAGGGAAATGTTAGTGCCTTAGAAAAATAAGTAGAGGAAGAGGCACCACACCAAGAAGAGGATGAGGGGGGAAATTCCATTGAAGAACCCCCACAAGAACAATGAGATGATGAACCTAGCACTAGAGAGGAAAGAGAGGAAGAAGAAGAGAGAATAAAAGAAATGGGGACTATTATCAGAACTAGTGAAGAAGAACAAGAGAGAGTTGAATAAATAGGGACTAACACTAGTGCTAGTGAAGAAGAAGAGCTTAGGGAAAAAGTAGAGGTTGAACCCAAAAACCATAAGAAAGAATAGATGGGGTTCAAGGAGGATGATGATTTATACATGATAAAGTTTATGCCTCCAAAAATTGCCACAACCCTTATGCACCACCAAGTTTCATGGGCTATGGATTGTTACATGAATGAGATAGAGTTTGAGGTCCCTACAAAGGCCATTTAGCATGCCAAGAAGCCTAAAGAGGTCCATGATTACCATCTATTGAGCCCTTATGACATGAAACTTATGTGTTTGTAATTTTTTTTGATCAAGATGGTAACCTTTGTGGCATGTAATAACATCATCAATGATGTTCACATCAACAAATAGAGGAAATTTACTATAGACATGGAGAAAGAGATTAAGGAAACAAAACTCAAGCTTTAACAACTGATCAAACACATTGAGGAAGCATATCCCTCCCTTCAAGATAACTTTGACTAATCTAACATGAAGGAGGTAAACTACACCTACATGCTCATTAAGTAGATGATCCCTAGGCTAAATTTGTTACTAGAGGAGAAGGAAGACCCCTATGAGGCTTTAAGGGGTGAATTGGCAAAGAAGATGGAAGAGGTTGTAGACCTCTTCATTGAGCTCAAAGGAGGCATCAAAGAAGTAGATACCATTTTCTATAACTTTGTGCATTAGACAAAGATCATCAACATGTGCCTCAAGTAGATAAAGGGGGAGAAAGATACCTTGCTCTAGTGTTCCTTCATGGTTTTAAGGACTGAGCACATGTAAGTGATGCCATAAGTTAACTCCCTTAGTTTCTAGCTAAAAATATAAGGGTAAGACCTAGAGGTAATATTTCATGTCTCTATATGAAGGCTAGTGAGCAAGGTGAACTCCTAAATGGAGGAGTGAGAAGGGCAAAGGAAAGGTTGAAAGCCTTCAAAAAGGAATTGGGAAACATAGATATACTCACTCTAGAAGTAACATATATAGAATAATATGGCACCATTAAAGATTTTAAGGGTTCCATCCAAATATTTGAAATTTTTAAAGAGGATTTACAGTAGGGTGCACCCAAATTCTATGCACCTAAAGTGCTTAAAGGCTAGTCCAAGGTGGACTAGCAATTTTGGATGGGGTGATGTTGGGACCCCTTTTTGATAAGAGTTGATCTTGCATAAATTAGGCAAAAACCAACACATGGAGACCCTTATAAGAAGTAAAGGACCCTTTTTTCACACCTTGGCACTGATTAGATAGACTCCCAAAATAATCAAGCTAATTGGTTGATGGTTGTATAGTATCATGAGCCTCAAGGAATACTTGCCTAGCCACATAAACATTGGTTCAAGGCTCAAAGATCATCGAGATATTAGTGGAAAAAGTAGGTGTATAGCCCTAACTAACAACCTATCACATGGCATGCACCCTAGTTGTCCTATATGGTGTAATGGAGCCAACAAGATCTCACCTACCCACGCTTTGTCATGTGCTTATCTAGTCATCAAGAGGATTATCCAATGCCTATATAAAGAAGATAGCTTCTAAGAGTATAAGGGAGATGATTTTGTAGAGAAGCTCTAGTGAATTTGAGAATGATAAAAGGATTAATTCTTGAGTGCTAAGTAGTAAATGTAAGTAATAATCATGTATGAGCCTCTGACATTAGTAAAATTAGGATTGATCAGTGAAAGATACTACTAGTTATTGTATTAGAACAAGATATTAGTGGATGAATATAGATTATTTTTGTTATATGTTAGTATATTTTAGATTGTTCGAGTTTTGAAATTCTTTCCCCATGTATAATGTTGATGAATTGGGATTCACCCTATAATAAGTGGCACCTTGCACTATTTAGACCTCTTACCCACTATGAGCGTTTTTGCACTAGACCCTACATCGAAGGGTGAACTTAAGATGAATGGACATCCCCATGCCTATCCCCCTTTATTTAAGCATGAACTGATAAAATTATCCTTTTGAGCCTCTATGTTAGAGACCCAGTGAACCTTCTAGACCATCATACCCTACATAAATTGTGGGTACACCATGATGTAACTAGCCCAATATAGACTTGGTCCCCTCATTTTCATGCTTTAGGTGAGTACATAAGGCTCACACCTTATGTGAAACTAATGCCAGCATGCCACTATGTTTAAATGTTGTATGCTAGACCTTATTCCCCTTGTACCTAACTCTTATAACTCTAAAAATGCCTGATAATTAGAGTTTCATGTATGATGAAGCATCGTGCCTCCTTGAGTGAACACTTAACTACAACATCACAAGTAGTTCCCAAAATTAGGGAGCAAGAGTTTTTACATCCCAATCTCAACTAGATACTTCTAATCCTTAGCTAACCACTTCTTCAAGAACACAAACAATAGGATTATGTAGCTAGTTGGAAACAAATTTCATGCCTCAATAGAAAAATTGATGAGTCTTACTCCTTAACAAGTGATGAGTGGTATTCCACAATAGTAGGCACAATCTAGTATACCAACACAATAGAGGGTGCATATGTTATCACCTTAATTGGGGTAACTAATGTTTCACCATGTTAGGTAATAGTAAACATACCTCTTCAGTAGTAGGCTAGTATGCCTATTCAAAACCAAATGATATCTAACCAATAATGTATAAATATTGGTCTATGATAGATGCCAAATCTTCAACATGCATTCACTTCCCAATAGGGATTCATGAAATAAAAAGGTTTTAATGTTTCTCAAGTACCTACTAGGTAACAATGACCTTTTATTCAAAGTATGCCACTCATTAAGAAATAGAGTCTTGGTTCATAAGTTCCCACTCAACAACAAGGTTCAATTTGTCGGTAGGATGTCTCTTTTCAACCATAATAGGTGTAATATGGTTATATCCCTCCATCCCAACCACAAAATCCTCAACATCAAAACTTCATAACCAATCCTAACCATAATATTTCACCACAACATATGTAATTTTAACAATCAAACCCTAATCTATGTATGCATATTCATAGTCCATTTCACATCTAATCCATCATACCCCAACAAATATCTCCATTATGCCTTTGTCAAAGTGCTCTACTCATGACTACCTAACCATATACCTAGGCAAATATTCCCACAAGTTTCCTAGATATAGAATTATAATAGATGAAGGATGTAATCACTGTTATCTAAGTTGAGAAATAGGTTAAAAGATTTAATTTTGATGATGTATGTTCTTATCCTTTTAACATGGACTACTTATATATTCTATTTCCTCTAGGATATGATCCCCTAAAGTTTGATAAATACAAGGGGAAAGGTGACCCAAAGCCCATTTAATAGAATTCTTTATTGCATGCCAACTAGTGGCATATAGTGACATATACTTTTTATTTTTACTCCCAAGTAGTCAAGAAGGATAAGCCTTTGAGTGATTTTTAAAGTTTCCCAATAATTTAGGAACAAATTTTGATGACCTTTTAGAAAATTTTATGCAACACTTTTCCTACAATCTTGAACATGAGATTTCATTAGTCAAATTGATGTAAGTAAAGTAAAAAGTTTTTGAGAGTTTTGTGAGTTATCTATAATAATGGAGAGCCCTTGCAAGCTTATTCACCCATAGTTTACTAGATAAACAATTAGCTTTTGTGTTTACTAAAAATTTGCATAGTGAGAAAGCTTATCATCTAGAACTACAATGTGTGAATACTTTTAAAGAGATCATTTATAAAGGCTTTTTAATTGAGTGACCCCTTATTAATAAATGGATCATCAAGCTTAACTCAAACAATTAGAATCAAGGTACTAATTAGGGAAATGGCCAAAATCAAAATCAATTCCAAACATAAGCATCACAACTAACATAGGCCAATAACCAAGATGGACTAAAGCAATTCAAATTTGATAAGAATGTTGTGGGAAATGGAGTAACTAAGACATGCCATGACCAAGTGGTGTAAAAACCATATTCTCAACCTACATCACCTTTTCAACTTACTCCTACTAGACAACCTCTTTAGCCAACACAATAACCTAGACCAACACAACAACTGCAACAACATTTTCCATTTCAAGTTCCTCTTCCAAGGAGAATAGTACCTACTTGCGATGTTTTTAGTGACCTTGGAATCCTATTGAGTCTATGTTTCATTAAATTTCTGGCACTAATTTGATTAGTTGGCCTATACCAAATTATTATCCACAAGGCATTCCTTATCTTGATTGGTACCATGAAAATGATTTATGTGAATATCTTTGGGTCAATGGGTACAATTTAAGAAGATGTGTGTAAATCAAGAATTTAATTGAGAATATGTTAGAGAATGGTGATATCACATTAGATGGTGGTTCTTCCACCTCTAATTAGTCTCTTGGGATTTATCAAAACCCTTTTCCCCAATATAATAGCCAATAATGACAATGGTAAAAATAACACTATCTAGTGAAACAACAAAATCAATAATATCAATACCAAAGTCTAAACCAACATAAATAGCAAAACCAATAATAGAATCAACAAAACCAAAATAATGGATAGAATAAAGGTTATAATGGTAATGACTAATAAACCTACCATGTAGTTGCACATGACTATAATAGATTTGTAGGCCATATTGCAAGAGGTAGAAATAATAACATCTTGATTAATCCTAGACCAAATTATAATTAGATGAGACCATTACTAACCATTCCAAACCAATCAAATCACTTTATAAATCCTTCTTTGATTTGGGATGGCACATAAGTGAACCAAAAAATTATGATTCCCACTTTTGGAGCTTATATCGATAACTTGACCCTGTCTTGTGACCACACACAAGTGCATTGGCAACTAAGACTTATCCTATCTAGTCCCACACCATCACCATCATTTGTTAACAATCATGGTCCTATATTTAATCTTGATTACGTAATCACAACTCAAAGGTCAAATATTACATCCCAAGCCCATAGCCATCTGCCACTTCATCCATTATCCAACTAGTTGTTTAGCCTTAGAACAAATCATTTAACATTATCTAGGACAAGAAGTTTAATATTGTGGAACAATTGCAAAATATAATCTCAAAAATCTCCATTTTATATTTTTTGTGTACATCAACAATCCATAAAAACATTTTGAATGACTTCATTAGCTAATCCACTATTTCAAGTGACATATCCCTTGATAAATTCTAAGATTTGGTCAGACACCTAGCTCTAGCCCAACACGTCACATTCAACCAAAGTGATATGTCTTCCCTTGGCCCAATCCATAATAATCCATTGTATATATAATTTTATACAAAGTGGCATAAATTGAAATTTGTTTTTATAGACAATGGATTAGGCCTCAACATAGTGTCTCCAAATCTCATCAATATTCTTGGATACACAATGGTAGATCTCTAACTAGAAATGATAACTATCAAATCCTACAATAATCAAGAGAGAGAATCCCAAGGCACCTTTAAGCTACTAGTTCTCATTGGGCCTTTGACCCATGATACACTTTACCATGTGATTGATCTTGAGTTGTCATATAATGTACTTCTATGTAGGGCTTGGTTACATGAGATTCATGTAGTCCCATCAATGTTGCATTAATGTATCAAGTTCTCCCACTCAGGGATGGAAGTGAATATTGTAGGAGATATGCACCCATATGAATACTATAAACATCTTTAGGCCAAGTTTTAAAGCTAAAATTACCAATATGACATGAATCCATGTTCTAAGAAAGATAAGGGAAAATAAAAACTCCTTTATTGATTAGAGAACAACTGCATTGATCCTAATACCCTTAATTCCCTTTCCCACATGCCACCTCTTAAATTATCCAATCATTTTACTATCTCACCTAATGGCCTAGGGGAGTATATGACCCATGATACCTTTCATATTGTAAACCTTCCATAGAATCCAAAGTCCTTTGGAATACCTAAAGCAAAGTCACTTCATCCAAAATGGCAACAAAAGAACAAAGATAAAGGACCTATCATTTTTGTACCAACCTTTGTCCTAGAACTAGACCCTCTTAAAGGAGATGAATCATGGTTATACGATAACAACCAAGTTGATTGTTATAAGAGTTCAAAGTATCCTATTCAAAATAGGATCACGGAGAATCAAGACTATGAAGGAGGAGGTCTTGGACCTAATTAATAAGGAACACTTGAGCCAATTTCCATGACCAAATATAAAAGACTCTATGGACTTGGATTTAAACCAACTAGGGGTGACTCCATATACCTTACTCATTTTCCATTGCCATCAACTAGAGTTTGATCATAGCCTTTTTGATGACCTATCTGAAACTAACTTATTTAACCCCATTCCATTTGTACCCTTAGCCCAACCATTTCTCATGACCCATTTCTATTATATTATCCCCAAATGATAGACTAGGACTAGAAAGAGTCCAATATATCAATTGATGTGTTTAAAAATGATGAAGCTTTATGTGACGTTTGAGGCCTTAGAGATAATGTTCCATTGGGGGACCGTAAATCAAGGTTCTCAATCAAGTTGGATCTTGCAGTATATTTTGGAGAGTGGGTGAACACCCTTACCCAAAAGTAAATAATTAAAACATTGAGGTCCCAAATTGAAAACCTCTTTAAGGCACTTTCTAACCAGGGTAAAATTAATGAGAAAGGCCAATCTAGTGTTGAAAACTTGTTTCAAGTGTCATTAGATGGGGATGTTTAACCTTCTTCAACCATAGTTGAAGAGACCACCAATGACAAATTTATATGTGAGTATGAGTTTAATTTTGAAGAAAAATAAGATTTTGATCAAATCATTCAGGAGTTTCCAATAGTTTTTGTTACATGGCAAAACCTTCCATTAGGAGACTCTGATATGTCATGCCTAGGGGAACTTGAAGAGCCAATCCTAGTAGAGGATGCTAATATTCCCATCTAGTTCAATTTCTTGCCCACTATCCTTGAAGGTGGTTTGACCTTTCTAGTGAAAGATACAACAAAAGTTTACATTGGGTCCCTAGATGAATGAAAGTGGATCAAGCTAGGCACTTACCTTATTGAGAAAGAGTGTGAAGTCTTTACAACCCTTTTAAGGGAGTTTTTAGATATTTTGCATGGGCATATTCTAACATGCTAGGTTTGGACCCAACTTTGGTTCTACACCACCTTGTGGTTAATCTTGATGCCAAACTAGTAAAACAAAATTTATGTAATATGTACCCTCGCATTGCTATATTTGTAAATAAAGAGTTATGAAAACTCTTAGAATCAAGATTTAATCAATCCATTGACTACTTAGAATGGATATCTAATGTTGTACTTATTAGCAAAAATATTGAAGGAATTAGAATTTGTACTAATTTTTGAGACATAAACAAATCTTAACCTAAGGATGACTTTCCATTACCTAATATTGACATGATCATCAACTCCATGGTGGATTATGAGATGATTTGACTCATGGATGGCTTTTCAAGACATAACTAGATCAAAATAGCACCAGAAGACCAACACAAGATAGCATTCACCACTCCATGGGGCACATTCTATTATCAAGTAATGTCATTTGGTCTTAATAATGCCAAATCTACATATGAAATATCCATGACCATCATGTTACATTATATGATGCATGAATTTATTGAAGACTACATTGATGACATAATAGGAAAATAAAAAACTAGGGCCAACCATCTAGTAGTGCTACGTATATTATTTGAAAGATCACATGATATAAAGTCTAATTGAATCCAAAGAAATGTTTATTTAGAGTAACATTAGTAAAATTACTTGGATTCATCATGTCTCATAGAGGTATTGAAGTCAATCTAGCCAAAGTCCAATATATAATATGATGCCACTACCAACCAATTTGAAGTAACTTCATAGTTTGTATGGTAAGATCAGTCAATCCGATGCTTCATATCTCAGTTAGTAGACAAGTTTCATCCATTTTCACATCTTCTAAAGAAATAAGTTACATTACACTAGGATAATCATTGCCAAAGATATTTTTAGTAACTAAAATATTCCCTAGAAAATCCACCTATTTTGTTACCCCCTATTATAGGAAAACCATTTTTATTATATCTATCAGCTACTAGAAATGCCCTAGGGGCACTTTTGACTCAATATGATGATAATAGAAAAGATAATTCCATGTAATATATAATTCATATACTAGTTTTGTATGAATATAATTATACACCCATATAAAAAGCCTATTTAGCCATGGTCTTCATAGCTCAGCAGTTGTGCCATTACATGTTAAATAATAAGACCATGGTTATTTCAAAATTAGATCTGCTCAAGTATCTACTATCTATGTCAAATTTACAAGGCCATGTGGCTAAGTGGATCATGATCTTAAGTGAGTTTGACATCTAATACGTCAATCAAAAAGTCATTAAGGGGTAGGTCCTTATAGATCAACTTATTGAAGCACCCCTTGTAGACATAGAGCCACTCACATTCTAATTTTTTGATGAATCTATAATGACCATCATTGGCATAGCTCTTGAAGAGAAACATTACAAGTTGTATTTTGATGGATCATTCATGGTACATGGATCAAGGGTATGGCTTTTTTTATTACACCATATGGTGATCTAATCCTTAAGTCATTCAGGATTAGTTTTCCTTGTACCAATAACATGGTTGAATATGAAGCACTTGTTGCAGGGCTTCACCAAGTGGTAAAATAGAACATGTGTCATCTCAAGGATTATGGTGATTCTCAGTTAATCATCAATCAAGTCATATACCATTTCCAAACTAAAGATGATAAGTTGGTTCCTTATAAATCTATGGTCAACACTCTAAAATAACAAATTGTAGATATCTAATTTGAGCATATACCAAGGGAAAGTAATATAGCTATGGATGTTATGGCCATTATTAGATCTTTTGTTTTATAAATAAACTCACCTAAAGAGTATTAGTTCCTTGTTGAGAACTTGCTAGCACTAGCTCATGAGCCTTTAGCCATCATGATGATTTGTGATATTGTTGGTCATAGTTCTATCTGGTACTCAAAACTTTACAATGACCTTTATAACCAAGTTTTACCACCTGACCTCTCCCAAAAATAAACAAAATACTTCATCTACCAAACCACTTATTATAACTTATTTGGATCAACCCTTTATCAGCATAGTTTTGATGGAACCCAACTTCATTGTTTAATTTAGGAAAAATCTACACTAGTATTACAGGCAATTCATGAAGGCATATGTGGATCCCACACTAGTGAGGCCATCCTATCCAAAAATCTCTTGTGTACTAGTTATTATTGGCCTATAATGGATGCATTAACAGCTGCATATGTAAATAAGTACAACAAATGTCAATGACATGCTTATTTGATTCATGCCCCAACAAAGACTCTAAAACCAATGTTGACACCATGGTCATTTTCTACATGGGGCCTTGACCTCATTGGGAAGATCAATCCCACCTCATCCGATGGCCATAAAAATATCCTTACCACCACCAAATACTTAAATAAGTGGATATACCCTTCACTTATGTGACTGGAAAGAAAATTTACAAGTTCATCTTTAACCATCTCATTTGATATTATGGTATCCCTACAACATTATATATGATAATGGAGGATCATTCAAGAAAAAGGATGTCAACAAGCTATGTAATAAATATAATATCACACAACATTTTTTTACAACATATTACCCTCAAGGTAATGGCCAGGTTGAAGCATCAAACAAAACCATTGTCAACATTCTCAAAAATATTTTTAATGACATAATTAGATATTTTTTACCATTTGGAAATACCGTACCAATCACCATACACCCATACAAGCCACTATATATTCATTTTTTTATGGTATAGAAGACATCCTTCCCATTGAGGTCGAGTTTCCATCTCTATGCATCTCTTTTAAACATGTCCTACATGAAAATGATTATCGAGTAGCTCACCTGTAATAATTAGAGTTACTTGATGAGAAATGCATGGATGTAGTGAAAAATATCCAAACCTATCATAACCAACTTTGTGGCCACTACAATCAGCATGTGAAACATATAAGACTTGAACTTGGTGATCTTGTCCTTAAAGAAAACCAAAAGAATATTATGGCCAAAAAGAAGCATAAAGGTAAGTTTAAACTCAATTGGGTTGGTCCTTTCATCATTATAGAAAACTTTGGAACCAGAGCATATAGGATTGCACACTAAAAGGCCATGAACTTAATGATCTGATGAACATTATCCACCTCAAGTGGTACTACGCTTGAGTGACTTGGTGTATTTTATATAAAGACCATTTCAAGTTATGTCATTTTGTTATTCTTCTTTGTATAAAACCTTTTTTTACCGACCTATCATCCTACCAACCTATCACTTTTCGTATCACATGTTTGTTCTACCATACCTTTCCCCATCAACCAAGTTCATTTTTCCCCTTCTACCTAGCCATATGACCTTTGTTCCATTATATTTGGTTCCATCACCACTTTTAGTAAGAGCATTTAGATTTGCTTTTAGTAGTTATTTCATACATTCTAGATAGAGGCATTATTTTGAAGTAGTATGATAGACATTTGGTAATTGCATCCTTCATTTCTTATTTCATTCTCTCTCATTTTCTTGATCCTAATTATAACCATGTATGGGTAAATTATTCTCAGTGACCTATGTCATTATATCCTAGTTATAATTGCCTATGGGAAAACTAGGAGTAACACTTGTTTATTGTGCCTTGACCATATCAACTAGCCATTCTCTATGTCATACTATGACTTTATACCAACTATGCCTATTTTGTTTGAATTGAATGCTACACTAGTTGAATTCCTCTATTGTAAGGTGTAACTATAGTGACTTGAGGTCCTAATCTAGTACTATGCAGGAAACACTCAATACTTGTTGAGGTCAGCTCAATCACCCTTTCCAACCATGATCTCACCATTTTTCAAGCAACCTAAGCCATGTTCTTGCCATTTTAAAATCAATCTAAGCCATTATCTCACTATTTTGTGAGCAACCTAAGCCATGTTCTTGCCATTTTATGAGAACCCTAAGTAACACTCTCATTTTTTTATAAGCTTGCACTATTTAGTGTCTTATCCTTCTCGATTGAGTTGAGAACTCTAAAAATTCCAAAAACATTGACCAGTTCTTTACCTTAAGGATTCTAGGAACCCTTACTAATTTACAAGAAAATCACTATTCACTTAGTTTCCCCATCTTTTTTGGCCTTTTTTCCCAAACACTTTCCATTTTGTAAGACTATTCATATTCTTCTATCACATCCATTTTGTTTATTTTCATTAGTTATCATTTTCATCCCATTTCTTGGGAGAACTATATTTGGCCTAATTTTTTTATTAGATATTACATCCATGGAAATATGTAGGCAACGTCTACTTAGTGAATATTAAGATGGCTTGGCCACCCCCTTAATTTTCTTCTATTCCCCCATTTTGCTAGTTTGTTAAGTTGTCACTTATTTTCTAGGGGCAATGTTTATATGGTTTATATTGAGTTCATTATTTGTTTATTTCTATTTAATTATTTATTTGTGTTCCTATATGTTTGCTTTCAACATTTTTGCCTTGATTTAGTCTATATACATTCATTGGGTGATTCCTTGCCTGTACTTACACTTGAATCCATCCATATTCATGTCTACATTGGAATCATGGTTTCTATCATTGGTACATTATTTTATATTGAGTATTAGATTATGGGATTTAATCCTGATGCATATTTTGGCCAAGTCCTCATGATGTTATACCATGATGCTTCCTAACATGTACTACAACAAACCTCAACTTTAAGAATTCTATTTAGAAATGGCAATATTGATATCTCTTTAGCATTGAAATCTCAATTTAATCGTAATCATATCTTATATAGTGTAATTAAACAATGAAAAAATTATACCTTTTTTAGTTTGGGTGAGAATATCCCTATTAATAGGTTGTCCCAATTCATCTTTATCCTCTATATCAAATTATTATCATCATCAGCCAAATCAATCATGTTTTCCATATTCAAGGTCTAATTATTATAAACACCTTTGGACAAATCATTACACACCATCCCACCTTCATTTCTCAATGATTATAACCACCTTTGGGTAAATCATTATGTTGTCACCACTTTATTTTTTTTTACCATATAGGGGCATGTTTCTATCTTGTTTTTTTTTCCTAACTAGGATGGCTTCATCTTCTCAATGATTATAACTGCCTTTGGGCAAATCATTGTGTTTTCATGCCATGTTCCCACTATCAGGGTATACAGCTTATAACTACCTTTGGGAAAACCATTATACACCATCCCACTTGTATTCTTAGTGATTTTGACTACTTTATCTATATCATTATGTTCTCATCCCATCATTTTCCTTTACTTGGTCACCTTGTCTCTATTCTTTCTTTTAAGGGACTAATTGCCAACCTTTCCTTATGCCAACCATTCCCTTAAGGGGGCATCATATAGTTATTTCATCATCATTGAATTTGTAGGCATATAATAGATTTTAATTATTTGAGAAGATGTTACTATGCCTATGGATTGCAACACCTTACCAAATAAGGGCAAACTGGAGACACCCAATTCTGGCCACCAATGACCATCATTTAGGCTTTTGACCAATTTCAACCAAAGTTGACAATTTGGCCTTAAAACACTAAAACACATTAAAATATTTAAAATTGACATATTCAAGTGTTGATTTTGGCTAAAGTATCCCTAAATGAGGCAATGTATTTTATGGGCTAGCTAACTTGGATAAGATCATTTCGAGTCAAAATGCCAATTTTGCACTTGGGTGCTTTGGATTGCTCTTTTCTATAAAATCTCTTGCATGAGACATGTTCCTTTGTTATCTAGTGTTGACAACATCCTAAATGGGATAATAGATCTAATACATCTAACATCGATTTCTAATTCTATTCCAATCAAATTCTGAGCCAATAATAAGACATTCTAATCAATTTGATTAATTTATGCCCCAAAGAGCCAAGGTTTGCACCAAAGAGACTAATCATGATTAAGGCTAATTAAACCAAATTAGGGCCTTAAGTTAATTTTACATGGAAATTGTTGAATAAATCTTTATTGGAAATTGATTTTCATTAACTGCATCATCAATTGATATCATTTCTTAGGAAGGCATCCCTAGGCCATAAATCCACAAAATATTAGATTCATGCCTCTCATGCCTCATAAAATCCTTTCCATGCCTAGTTAATGCCCCTCTATTCTAAATATTAATGGTGATATTTGTATATTGAATTTAATAATTAGATTTATTTATGTACACACATCTCAATCTTGAGATGGATGATCATGGTTGATCCTAAAACCATTCCAAAAATCTATAAATATCAAGCTTCAAAGTGATAATTATAAGCTTGAATAATGCAAAGTTATATTGTTGAATTGATTCCAAAGCTTTATGCAAATTAATATCTCAAGCCAAATTATTGAGCCAAGCCAAAGCCAAACATGGTACCAAAGAGAGATGGAGGTAGCCACACTTCATTGATGTAGACTTCATAAGCATAAATTAAGTAATCCACGTCAATAAGCTATTTAGAGCATCTAATGAAGGTGAAATAAGGCATATTTTACATTTTCTTTATGTTTTCCATTCTAGTCTTGTTAACTAAGCTCCCCCTAGTAACTAGGCCTAGAGATGTTATACTAGTGTGTTTATTTCATTTTGATTTCATTTTGGGAGTAACACGATACTAACCATCCTATCTTGAGTCAAATTCCTAGTTCACAAGTTGTGTTGTTCATCTGTGTCATTTGGCTCAAGCATTTGGATTTATTATTTGGTGATGCAATTTGGCTTGTTGTTTAGTACTGTCATTCATTTTCTTCATTCTTTGTTGTTGTTCAGCTCTATGCTCTTCTAGTTCTAGTTATTCTTGTTTCTTTTTTTGGTATAGGTTAGGCCCTCAAGGGATCTACTATATATATCTATAAAAATTATGTGTAATCTTATATAACTTTTTAAAGGGTTGGTGAGCCAAGCCCCTAAAAAAAATATCCCTAAAATTTTGGCAATTTCCCATCTTCTGACCCTAAAAAATCACCAAAAACAAAATTCTAAAAATGGAATATTTGTGAATTAATTAATATTCATCACTATAAAAAACCGTGATTAGGGCCAATGGTATTAGGGTAAGGAGGGTACTCCTATTACCTTCTAGTTCATATCATGATTTAGGAGATTCACACCCTGATTTTTATGAATCATCCTTAATAAAATAAGATTTCTTAAACCCTCTCAAAATAATAGAAACTTAGATTTGGATGATTTTAGAGAATTTTTGAGCTCATTGGTACGAATAGACATTTGTATGAGATCATGCAATTTCCTAATAGTGATCTCACTCCATCTCCCATCACTCATTTGGCATGTTCCAGTAATAGAGGAATAAAAACTTCACTTTGAAAGAGTTGAGAACCTATATGTGAGGCTAAAAATAGGGTTTTAATTATTTTTGGATGTTTCCTTAATTAAAGTGGATATTAATTAATCTAAAATAACATAACACTCCTCCTATAAATATCCTCTTTGGTTGATGACTAAGTTTCTAATACATTCTTGGAGGAGTTATATTAATGATATATCCCTAATACATCTTAGGGTGTTCATGTAAGTGGGTAGACTCAACCAAAACATCAAGTTTCCTCTCGTCTTGTGAAAAATAAAGATGACAAAAGACTAATGTAGTCACATACATACGTCTACAAATTTGATGTGATGATTCTTGATAATATCCTACATGCTTTATAATTATGAAATACTCCCAAATAGGATATATATCTTCACTTTCCTATAATTAATACAATACAACCAAAGAATAAAAATCTCATGGAGAGTGAATAAATATCTAAACCTAAAATAGACACCTACATGTTTGCCTTCAAACTAGACTAAAAGAAGTAAGTTTTGTGAAGGGAAGATACATTGAGAAGTTGCACAAAGTATGTGAGGTATTAGGAGAATATTTTAAATTCTAAGGTGTTATATAAATAAAATTTTACATCAAA
This sequence comes from Torreya grandis, assembly GCA_037957365.1. Classification (NCBI taxonomy): domain Eukaryota; kingdom Viridiplantae; phylum Streptophyta; class Pinopsida; order Cupressales; family Taxaceae; genus Torreya; species Torreya grandis. Next base: position 56,705 of record JARHVA010010980.1, read on the forward strand.
ATGGCCAGAGACCTAAGATAAGCTTTAACAAGCTTATAGAACAGAGGAGGTTTACTGTGCATTTAAAGTTATAATCTCAAGAAACTAATGAGATACGAATTTCTCATGATGATATATAGTCCATACATCTTGATTAAGGTCCCAAAAAATGATTTATAAGGATTTATTAAGTACTCTTTAAATAATAAAGGTACACTCAGTTATGCATAGGTAGTTAGTAATGAATAAGGCTCAAGACACTATGGTCTTCAATTATGGGTTAAAGAGGAAAAGATGAAATTGGAGATATCAATGAATAATATTAAATGACTTAATATCAATCTATCTAATAATTATATATCTCTTTAAATCCTAGATCAAACCACCAACAAAACAAAATGGTAAAGTCATGTAAGGAATAGACACCCAAATTGATTATGGGTACCATGGTGAAGTCTAATTAAGTTGATCAGGTCAGTACACATGACTCAAAGCATGAGGAGAGATTAATGAAACATGAGGGTAAATTATCTATAGTTTCACCATTTTTAAAATAGGTTCAAATATGGCAAAGCATAAGAAAGAGAGTTATATGCCTAAAAGATCACCTAAATGCCTATTATAGGTTGGATGAGAGAAAACACATGATTGTGGTGTTGGATGAGGTGATAAGAGGTTTTTTGATAAAATAGATAATTAAAAAATCCTATATCATTATTAGGATCACTATAATTCCAGAACCATCTAAGGAGAACTCACTTTTAAGGTATAGCCATTATGGAATCCTAAAAGCACTTACAAGCCATGCATAAAGCATGAATAAGATATAGATATTTTGGATAAATTTGATCTATTAAGGTTATTAAGAGATGAGAAAAACTTTTTAAATATTATTATATGGTTTTAACTAATTTCAATGAAGATCAAGTGCCAAACAAAGGTTGTTAGGGTCAATTTCATAAGACTGGCTACAAACTCTAACAATGATCTAATTCAGGGCTCATGGGATTTGAAGAGTCAATGAGTTTAGAATACCACTTATATACATAAATTGATGTTGTATATAAATAAAATAAGTTTTCTCAACCTAAATCAATCACCTTAATACCTCTTTCTCAAAAATTATCTTTATCAAGTTCACTAACAAGCCTATTTTACTTGAGAGAGACACTTTCACTATGTGAGAACTTGAAGGAGGAGTTGCATGGTTATCAATGGATATTGGATAGGTTGATAATGTATTTCCACTTAAATATTTTTGAATAATTTATAATATTAATGATTTATTCTTTATTAATAATCCTTAACAAGTTAGATGCCTAAAACCCTATAAAAACCTCTCAAGAAGTCTAATAGAGAAGATTAGTTATCTAAGTGCCTCAAAAGCACAATATTGGTCCTAAAATCACTTGGATGAAATTTAAGGAAACTCTAACCATATAATAGATCCACTAATATAAAAATGGCTTGAGAAGCCCCCTTTTGAGTCTAATTATAGGATTTTAAGTGAGTAAAGCCTCCTAATATATTAGAAGAGACTATCCAAGCTAGGAGAGAGATTTGATGGTATATTAAAAGTTAATCAATATAGGTTTAAGTCACTATCAAGCCTCAATTAAGAAGTTTCACCACTCTTTTATCAAGAGGGTGGAGTGCATACTTGCTTCAAAACATCAAGACTCAAAGGACCTATAGAACATCTTGGTCAGAAAATAATACCATATATGTAAGGTTAATATATGATAAAACACATGAAATAATCCCTTCTTATTAATTGATCACTTGAATATTTCATAGTATGAAGGCCTCCTAATATATTCTTTCCAAAAAAGTGTGAAGAATTAGGTGGAAGGTGATCTTCAATGATCATATAAGGAATCCATAACCTACTTTAGTACTTCTATGAGGTAACATGTTATAGTGACAATATTAAAATCACAATATTAGACCTTGCTTGAGAGGTATATTAGTCTATGTCACCTTCTTTAAATAAATAGACTTTGGAAAATAATGACATGTGTCTAGAGATAAATAATAGTTATAAAATAGGTCTAAAGTTCAAATTTAACCCTCACATGGCAAGAGAAGCATTTTAAGAGGTAGGTTGGTGTATAAAGTTCCCAAGTAGAATAAGTGTAAAAATATCAACTTATAACTTCCCCTCAAAGAAGTGAAGGTAAAACTCCAAAAGAAGGGAGTTATATTCATTAAGAATCTAACCTATAAATATGATATTACATGCCACTTTTTAGGTAGATATCCACCAAAAATTTGCCTAGAGTGTGGATAACAATAAGAGAACTCATTATTTGTAGCCTTAGTGGTAAAATACCTCTATTTTGTAATTGTTTTGATGATGGAGGACAATTGGTGATCTTACTCATTGTATTATATGTCTCTATTATGTTTTTATGCTCTAAGTGAAGCCTTAAAATTCATTTTATATATCATCAAAGTGTGTACGGTGAAGCCCTACAAAATTTAATACTTGTTATTACCTTTTAAATAAATTCCAGATGAGTTATACTTTCTTCATATTTCATATAGTTATTTGAATATGGATTGTTGATGGATGTTATTGATAGTATTATTACTTCCTTAAATTTTTCCTTTTCATTCATGCCTCTATGTGAGTTAGTCATCTTTCCAAAGGTCATATGATGTGTATAAAATGGTTTTGTTGATTTCAAGTGTATAACTGTCATTAGTGTCATTTCTAAGACCTCTTGATCATTGACCTTGGTTTTTGTATTATCCATAACATTCATATAGAAACACTTGTGTTGGAATACTATTTTTTAGTGATGATAATAAGGTTTTCATCTTATTATTTCATAGTGTAATCATATGCAAGTAGAGGAAACTGAATTTGGTGCATCACTTCAATGATTTATTTTAGGTTTTAATGTTATTTTAGCCCTCTTCCTTGCAATATAAGTATGTTGGTGAGTAATTTTGGGAGAATAATTAAGGGAGATAACCCAATATAGATATTAGCTTCATCAATTAGCCCAACCAAAACCTAGAATCGATTCCATGCTATCATCTAAATAAGAAGGCTTGAATAATATTCTTAGGGGTACAATTTATATTGATAATAGGAAACATCTCCACATTGATGAAAATATTCATTATGAATATAAAGACCTATAGGTGCTCATGTTGACTATCTAAACATGTCATTATTCCTTAGAAAACAATTACAACCTTGGTATAAGATAACTTCTACCTTATCTTTGAAATAACCCATGCTTGGTGATCTCCACCATTTTAAATCAATTTTACTTTCATGAAGTACTTATTATAAATCCTTCAAGTCCAAGTTTTAAGTTGAGTAACTTACAAAATGAAAAATCATGGATTGGTCACAAGTAGTCTTTTCACCTACCAATTAACTAACATGAAGCATGTAACCTAAGCGACATGGGTTGGGGTAGCTATTGGTAACTTAAATTAATTATCTCATTAATTGTCAATCTAGGGGCATAATATTGATAAGATAAATTCACTATATGTCCACACAAAATATTATAATTTGATTCTTGTTAGAAATATGGAAATGAAATGCATAAGATAAAGGTGCTTTTAAAAGATTTGCACTTACAAGAAATAAATTAACAAAATAAAATATTTAATTAGAAGCTTCCCTAAAACTATTCTGAATAACACAAATTAAATGTACTTATTCAAACACACATAAAATATTAACACAAAATTATACGAACAAAATAAATTACTTAATTATACTAATTATTTGGATTTTTCATACAAGTCTTCCTGATGGTGCCCTCCTCTCTCATCCTTGAGCTTCGATCCTCTTCTTAATAGAAAACTCAATTAACTCAAAATGATATCTTCATTAAATCATTTAGAAATTATAAGAAATCTTGTTGTATTTTTTTTTCTATGTTATACATATTCTTAATATCAAAAAACAATTATAACTAGTTCCCACATCTATTCCATATTATATTTATAATAGAGATGGTCTTTACCCATATGGCCTAACTAGGAATACAAACAAAACATGGCTTCAATGAGATCATTTGATTATAGGAATAAAAAGTTGATTTCAAGGTTTATAATTTAACCAATAGAGTTCATTGAGTTTTTTTAGTTATTTAAAACCAAACTTGGTTAAATATACCCTAACATAATCATTATTGTAGTCAATCCTATTGTTACAACCTCTAAGACTTGAAAGGTAGTGGTAGCCTAGGCAAGTTTTAACTTTATTCATATTTTAGAAACCACAGTATTAATATAGGTTGTTAATTTTTGTGCAAATTTAACTAGAAGATATGATCTTCATATTGTTGTTTTATCTTCTCATTGACTATAATATATGTTGATGGAGGATCCTTTAGCTGCAATATGTGTTTGAATTGGATCCTTTGACTACAAGATGTATTGACTCATGTAGCTACAAATAATATTTTTTTTTTAAATTTGAAATTTATCAAAAAAATATTATATTAAATAATAATATAATAAAATATAATCATAATTACTTAAATCAAAAAACATAATCTCATTACTCTATGAAATATATACTAATATATATCTGAAATTTATTAGACTTGTTAGAGTATGAATATACAAGGGATAATTTCAAAAAACACATATTAGGAAAGGTTATAGGTAATATATAGTTGTTAAAAATGTGACATTTTTGGGGATCATCACACCCCCAACTTAATCTATTACTCTTCCTTGAGCAACTATCCTTGCATTTCCACTATATATATATAAATCCAAAGTCTAGTGGTTCCCAAAAACCACTAGATATTTCACCATAAAAGCCTTAATGTTCCTCATACCTTTTCCATCTCATTTTTTCCCTATCCTTATCAAATTATTTCTTACCTTCCCAATCTATTATGGGATACCATAATGTGGAGGTTATAACATAATGGCCAACGAATTTATCCCTTTCTTCCTAGTAATTTTTATGCATATATTTACTCTATCTAGATCTACTATTAAGTGTAAAGGTGAGTAGGGTTCATTTTTATTAAATTATATAGTGATATATCCCCATCTAATTATGTAGGCTTTATGTGCTTCTAGCCATATAGAATATTTCATATCCAAGTAGAAACTTTTGTTAGGATCAATTAAAACCTAGATTTATCCTCAAATCACATACAAGAGAAACTATGAAATGAATTAATCAAACATTAAAAAAATAAACAAAAACATACACATAATAGGAGACACCAGATTTAATGTGGTTCACTCGAAATGGGCTACAACCACCAAACTTGTCCACTATATTGTTTCCAAAAATACAAGAGAAAAACAAAATATTGTAGCAAACCTTATTACACCTCTCTCCCCTTGTACACTTCCACTCTATGTTAATTTTTATTTATATACATCTTAGCCATATCTAAAAACATTTTAGGGTGAAAAACACCTAGACATAACCTCTACTGTCATATCTATAAAGCTATAATCAATGGCCCAGATTGACTACAAAATTACAATTTTATAAGGTAATTTTAATAAAAAATTTGCTTCAAGGGCACTTCCCCTAAACCCCCAATGAGTCAGATGGTCCCTAGACCTCCTACTAGTGGGGTCATCCCACCAAAATCTATAAGGGGGTTCCCTCCCCTTGCAACCCCCTACACCAATAGGGATACAAAGAATGTGATCCAAACTCAGCTAAAATAATCATCAAAATTTTAACCTCTGATCCTAAAAGACATTCAATCTCCACACCTAACAATTTTGTGCCTCTAACTATTATTAAATAAACTAAGAGGATATTTCTATTCAATTCATCAGGTGAACCCAATCCTGAATGATGTCCTTAGGAATTCTAGATTCTCCCCTAATTATTAGTGTAGTCTCTTGATCTTTCTATATGTGGTCCATCATTTCTTATCCTCTCTTACATTTATTGACCACATAATAATAAAATTATTTAATTAAAACATTCCCTACATATAATTTAGGATTCTAATCCTAGTCATGAGGTAAAACATGATTATGAATGTAAAACTCACATAATTAGTTTTGTGTCTCATCTAGGTTATTATTATATATATCAAAGAGATCTTTGGATTCTAATGCTTGATAAGGGAGATCATAATAGAGTCTCATAAATTTAAATTTTATCCATTGTTCCTCTATATATATAAAGTACACTCTAGTAAGAGGTCTACAATAGATGAGTTGCTCTATTAATTTATCCATTTCTTCAATCATATCTTTCAATTTTATCTTTTGTTCTTAATCAATCTAATCTTTTATTCTTATTGAAACATTTTCCTTTTTCAATTATTTAAAAAATCCAACCCATTACTCTAATATTGGTTCAAGAAAGTAGAAAGAGTGAATGGTGCATTATACTATTTTATTTGAATGGAAGTGGAAATAATTACCTTGGTTATAGGTTAGTCATTGACCACCATTATTGATTTTTCAAGCTCTACAAGTTGGTATTTAGTTGTGGTAATTGGGTCCTATAGTTTCAATGAAACTAGTGTTAATGTATTCAAACCATGGCATTCCTTATTTTTTAGTTTCTCCCACAAAACCTTAGTTTCTTGTAATGTTAAATCTAGATTTAGGAATTACTATTGTATGGATGCTATAGGTACTAAATTCTTAGTGTTTTCTTGTATATCCTCATTCATTTATTCTTGTTCCTCTTTTATACCTTTTTCTAGATGCTCTTCTTTAGTAATTGAATGTATTTCCTCCTCAGTTGATTATCCTTCATCATTTATCTCTATATCTTCTGAAGTAGAAGGTGTTTTTCTACTAGATAATAGGACATCAGTTCTTCAAATGAATCTTCACTAATATGAATTATAGTATGGGTTCTATATACTATATTTTTTAATCATTTTCCCTTCAACCTATGAGATATTATTCTAAATACTTGTGTTTTCTTGGTATTTTTATGAGCTCTAGGTTTTGAGGTAAATTTGTCTCTTAACTCATTTGACAAATAGAATTGAAGAATCAATTTTATTTTTCTCCTTGTAGTCTCCTTAACTTTTGAGGATTATGTTATAGGTTCTTGTGTGACTGTAGGTTCTTGTGTGGCTATAATGTATTATGTGTCTATAGTTTGTTATGCAATTGGTATTTTCATATTTATTTTTGGGGGTCTATGTTCCCTTTCTTGTTCTTCAAATTCTTCCTCATCTTCTACTTCTTCCTTAAATTATTATTCTACTTCCTCTTCAAATTATTATTATATTTCCTCTTCAATATCTTCTTCTACTCCCTATTCAATATCTTCTTATGCCTCCTCAAATGCTTCTTCTTCTTACAATTATTATTCTTCAACCTCATTACCTTCTTCTTCATTTTCTTCTATTGTATGGAATTGTAGAAAAGCTTCCCAACTTAGATTGGGTCTATTTCTACTGAGGTAATCTTGAAATATTATTTGAATTAGATAATGATGAGTAAGTAATTTTGGATTTCCTTTTTGGTAGTCTATAATCATTCTTTTTACCATGTTAAATATAAAATTGGGCACATTTATCCTAATCCCATGCCTCAAATGATTCAAGTACTTGAAATGGATTCCATACAACATAGAATATCTTAATTCACAGATAAAATATCTTAAAATAAAAATAAATACTCTATTTTATACTTGGGGTAATGATAGCCTACATATGCCTTGCCTGGAAGATGTTAGATGCTCATTTTCTTGGCAAAAAATTTTACTTTCTAGTTTTATGTTAATTTTTATTTCCATAAATGTCCATCATGAGGTAACCAAATTTAATTTATGATTAGTGTCTATGTAATACTAATTTTCAGACCTCTTGCAATAGCAAAATTGTTATCTAATGAACTAGTTAATTACTCAACTACACTCTAGTCAAAACTGGTTAATTTTTCAAAATATGTCAACTAACCTACTCTTGAAATATTTTCATGACATTTGGATCATATAAAAAAGGTGTAATACTTATAGGTTCATGTCTTACATAGTTTCCACCAATGATTACTGAGTTTTTTGAAGTAAACTACTAGAGCATAATTTTATCTTGTGAAAATGTCAATGCAGCTACTAGACTTAGGTAGGTAAAAAGGATAGTGTAGGGTTTTAGGATCATTTCAATTTTAAGTAATTAAATAATTATATCTCATATATCAATATGTTTTATGAGATATTATATTCATCATTAATAAAATTACTCCCCCAACTACTATATCACTCATCCTCAAGTAATGTAATATCACATCATGTGAGATAAATTGGATGGGATGAACAAAAATGAGATATATTTTAGTGTAGGGAAAGATTTGACAACACTTTTAAGGAAAATATAGGTAAAAGGGATTGTTATGGGGTTTTTTTTAGCAATAAATACTTATTTAAATCAGAATGGTAGCATAATTAATATATAAAAGGAATAATTATAATAAATGCTTTAGAAAAAGTTACATGAATACCTTTAATCATGATGATTAGATATTTTTTGCATGGCTAGAAAGAGTGATCATAAGTGATGTCATGATGCCACCATGGAATGAATATGTGTTGGTTGAAGATACATGGATTGTTGAAGTGGAAATTACTTTTGATGGTTGATGATGATGGAGGATGATGGTGACTAGTTGAAGGTAGTTTTAAGTGGTTGAGGAAGATTGACAGTCCACTTCTATGGACCAATGTAGTGTACCTATAGGAAGTAAGATAAAACTCCCTAAGGAGTGTAAAATGTAGAAGGTACATGAAATGACATAATAATTATCTTTTGTGTAGAATAACTTCTAAGATAAAAAGACATAATCATGTAGGAACCAGTGATAGTTGGGTTCATGGATGTACTTGTCATATTTAGCTAAAATAAGTAGTTTGGAACATGTTTATCTAAATAAAACACAAACATTTCTTGTCAACGTGTAAATAAATATAAAAAATAAACCATGAAACCTGATACAATAGCTATTAGGAGGCCATAGTATGCTATAACATATCAATTTGTATCATATAGTAACATAGATCAATCCTGTAGCGACAACAATTGATCTTGTAACATTTATAACAACTATGTAAGTATTATGAATAAAAATACATTTTTATTGATTTGGAGTCTTTTTTTATTGAGAGATATAAAGTTTATTTTCCCTTATAAGTTATTTTATATGAATTTTAGACATCCAAAAAATTGGTTTTATAACTAACAATCATCAACAATGCCTAAACATTTTCATTGCTATTTTCTTTTTCTTTTTTAATTTTTTTTTTTAAATTTTTAATTTTTATGGTTTTCAACAATCATCTAGGTATAATTGATTAATCAAAATTTTATTCAAATTGTACCTCAGCATATGGCATGGTGGTATTAACTACAAGAACCTATTTTATTCTTGGTAGATAATAAAGAAGGCTTCAAATATATACCTTTCTATTGTAGGAACAATGTCATCCTAATGCTAAGAGAGAGATGATGTTCATCAAGAAGATGACAAGGGAAGATTTCCTTAGAAAAATTATTATTGTATAATTTGATTTGATGTCCATTGAATAGTATATTGAAGTGAATTGGGTTAATAGTCTATAATTTAACATCTCTATTATAAAAAACTTTCTCTACTTCATATGGCTCAAGCCATATACCTTGGAGCTTACCCTTATAATATTTGTATTTGGAATCAAAGAGTAAATCCCAATCCCCTATCTAAAATTATTTAGTATTGATGTTTTTATCATGCCATCCAATTAATTTTTTCTATAAAACATTAGTATGATGGAGGGTCTCCTTTCAAAGTTCATCTAAAGAATTTAATTGGATATTCTATCATATTGAGCATGTGATAGGTCTAGTCATAATTCAAGTGTTTTTATTAATGTTTTATGTTAAAACTCAATTGTAAAAAGAGGCTTATTACCATAGACAAACTCATAATGGGTGAATCTAATTGTGGTCTTATATGTAATCCTATAATCCCATATAGCTTCACAAATATGGCTTTCCCAAACTTTCCTATGCACTTTAACTATCTTGGTAAGAATATTTTATAACTACCTATTTATGACTTCCACCTATCCATTGGATTAAGGTTGGTATGGAGTAGAATTTTTATGTCTAATTTCATACTCTTTTACAGAATCAACTATGAGATATGATCTAAACTTTGGTCCTTGATCTGTGATAATTTCTCTTAACACCCCATCACAAGTGAATATTCCTTCATACATATATTTTTCCACCTTTTAATCTCTAGCATGGGTAAATGCTTTCACCTCATCCCACTTAGTGACATAATTAGTGAAAACTAATATGTACTCCTTATTATTGGATTTAAGATCTATGGGGCCTAAAAATTCAAGTCCCCACTTATCAACAGGTTTTAGAACTAGTCGAGGTTATAATGGCATCTTGCCTAAAGGTGTGGGTTTCCCCATACATTGGAATAAATTACACCTACGAGTATAAATCATGGAATATTTGTGCATTCTAGGCCAATAGTATCTAATAGTCAGGATCTTGATAGTAGTTCTTTTAATAACAAAATTACCACCATAGGGTTCATCATGACATGATTTAAGGATGTAAAATACCTCATCCTCTTAAATACATCTCCTCATAACTAAATTTGGTCTAATAATAAAGATATATCCTAAGATCCATGAGTAATATCTAATTTTTAAGATCAAGTGTCACCTTTTCATTGGTTAAAAATATTGTGGAATAAATTGTGCAACAAAATAGTTAGCAATGTTTGCAAACTAAGGTGTTTTAGTGGTCATTGCAAAAATATGTTCATCTTGAAAAGAATCATAAAAAATAGGGATATACTCATTATATTTTAACCAAGATAATAATTATGTAACTACATTGTCTTTACCTAGTCTATCTATAAAGGTGATATCAGATTCTTATAGTAAAAGCAACCATCTAATTATTTAGCCTATTACTGCATACTTATTCATTAAATACCTGAATATTGCATGATCAATGTGAATGAAGACTTGATATAAAGTAAGGTTGTGTCTAAATTTGTTGATGGCATAAAAAACAAAAAGAAATTATTTATTTGTTAATATGTAGTTGAGTTCATCCCCTTGGAGATTCTTACTAATGAAGTAGATGGCATAGCTCATATATTCCTCTTCCTGTCAAAGGATAACTCCTATTGTAGTGTTTGATGCATCTATATATATGGAGAAAATATTTATCCTATCAAGTCCTCTTAGTATGGGAGTTATTGTGATTAAATATTTGAGTTCTTAAAAGGCTTTCTGACACTCATTAGGACAAACAAAATCAACAACTTTTGAAATCAAAACAAATAATGGTGCTACCTTTTGGCTGAAATTATTGATGAATCTTTTGTAATAGCCAACATGTTCTAGAAAAATTTTAAATTATCTTGGATTATGTGGTTCATGTAGGTTATTGATTATGATTATCTTATTAGGGTCTAATTTTATGCCTTTTGGTGAAATGTGGTGTCCTAAAATAATTCCCTCAGTCATTATCATGTAGCAATTTTCATGGCTTAAGGATAGTTGGCGATCTTGGCATAATTTAAAGACTTTATCAAGGTTTCTAAGAGATTATTCATATCTTTCACCATATACTTTAAATTCATCCATATAAATTTCTACATAGTCATAAGAGAGGTTGGAAAATATGATTATAACGACCCTTTGAAAAGTGGTTGGAACATTGCATAGATGAAATGGCAATGTTGCATATGCATAAGCACCATAAGGATAAGTGAAATTATTTTTATCTTGGTATTTAAGTTCTATCTTTATTTGATTATACCCACTATATACATCAAGGAAGGAAAAGTACTTCCCTACTAATATATCTAGTACTTGATTAATTAATGGAAGGGGAAATGGTCCTTCCTTGTAGTTATATTTAGTTCCATATAATCTATAAAAATATATAACTTTACTCCCTTATTTGGCACAATCACTATAGGTGACACCGAATGAATATCATAGATAGGGTATATAAACCCTACATCCAATAGTTTCTATAATTTAGTTTTTATTATGTCTTTAATTTTAGGGTTCATTCAACATTGGGGTTGGAAAATGGGTTTACATTCTTCTTTGATATAGATGTGATGAGTGCATAATTACATAAGGTTGACTCTCATGTCTGATAATCCCAGCCAATTTTTTTTTTATGATTCCTAATACTTTTAAGTAGTTTGGTTTCATATTAGATTGTCAATTATTTAATGATATTGAGAGGTTTGTCTCATAGGATTTCCACTTGTTTGGATAGATCTATCATGGTCTCTATGTTTTATATAAATGAAACATGGATATAATGATGAGCTAAGATCTGATGGAATGTTATAATATCTTTTGTATCATCATATCATCTTGTTTCATAAAATACATTTTTAATAGGGTAAGGTATGCATTATAACATATCATGTGCTACAATATCCTCTTGATAGGTGTTTTGTAGGATGTTGGTAAGAAAAGTGTCCTCTTCTTGATTTATCAATGATATAATTTAGACAATTACACATAAAGTGTGTATAGAGGTTATTAATTCATCTATGTCATCTACCCAAGGTGATTTTTCCTCTTAAGAAGATGGTTTGGTTGGAGGGTATAATACTAGTTTATTTGTATCATTACCATTTGAGATTAGCATATTCCCAAACTTGTAACCAATGAATGCATCCAGTTGTGTCTAGCCATGGTCTTTTGAATATAATAGTGTAACCTCTTAAGTTGGTATTAGGATAAAATATGATGAAGTAATCTAAATACTACCATTAATCTATAATAATGATGACATCTTCCATGATCCCTTCTAACTTAATAGTGATTGTGTTAGCCATTTGCAAGAAAATAGGTGTTTGATGTACCTATGTAAATCACAACTAATGCATTTTTGATATATTCATAATATTAATGTATTTTACCAAGTATATTAATGTATTATAAATAGTTTTTCCTTAGATACTAACATTGACTACAGGACTTCCTAGATCAACATATTTTGGGGGAACTATGTTACCCAACATAATGTCTGTAAGTTGACCAAGGACTTGGACTATTTTAGGGTCCTTTATTTTTCTACTTATTTTATTCAAGAATGACTCTTGGATGTACTTAATGTATATAGGAAAATAATTAATATATTAAAATAGTTTAATATTTACACAAAAAAAATTAGTTATCCTAAAAAATAAAATTCTAGTTTTGATTTAGCATGTGGAATGTTCATTCTCTCAGGAAAAGGAGGAAGATTAGGGTCTTTTTATTTTTATGATAGGGTTTTCTCAAGAGTGGTCATGGTTTGAAGTGGATGATTAGTAGGATGATCATCCAATGTTTATTTAACCTATTTAGTGATCATGGGTGAGGTGGATTATGGAAGAATGCATCCTGAGTGAACATGCACTTCATTAATATATAAGGTATATGTTGGATATTGTATTATTTTACTGGATTGTATTGGATAAACCAACTTATTGGTGAGGTTTGGTACATTATAGGTAATTGTGTTGGATTATAATAATTATAAGTATTTGGGATAATTATTTTTTTTGATGTTGTTGTAGTTGTTACTACTATAGGAATCTAGGATTGTTATTAACCCAAGGTTGGTTATTTTTCCATGATCAATACCATGGTTATGAAAATTAAAAACATTGTTTATTATAAGATAGATAATACTAGTTAGGGGATTATTTCTAAGTTTTTGAATTTTAGGCAGGCTTCTAATTGGATGGTTATGACCAATTTTAGGTCTGAGGTTGCATATTATTCCAAGAGGATGGTCCATAATTAGGAGTATTTGAAAATTGAGAATTTGAAAATTTTAAGTTTAGTGGCATAACTATATTAAATTACCTAAGTGATCATTATCTCCTTTGATTTATATATAATATCGAGTCTCTTTCTCCATCAATTGCATGTAATTCAACTATTTTAGGATCCTCCTCTATGATGCTTGCTATATTTACCTAGACATCATGACATTTATTATGTACTTTATATTTTTTATAGTCTAGATATTAAACTATCAAGGATTTTTCAATTTATTCTTTATTCTTACTTTTATGTAACATATCCATTTGACTACACATATGTCTAATGATGTCTTGCTTCATATCCTACAACAAATTGCTTACTTCAATTTTTGAGAGTCTATTTGTAGTAGATGAAGGAAGTATCTTGATTTTATGGTTTTTATTCATGGTTGATCTTGAGTAATTTTTTCATAAGATTGTCAACTTATCAAGGAAAATGTTTAAACATTACCCCTAATCATTAAGTCTAATAACAATTTGATGGCTTTTTTATCCATTACAGTCTTCATAGATTTATATAGGTTGAACATGAACCTTTACATGTAATCCTTTAATGATTTTTCTTCCTCTTGTGTTAGCCTAAATATGTCATCCCTTTTATAGTTTCTTCCTTGAAAATAATCTTGATATTTGGACATAAATGTTTCTTTCATTTCCTCCCAAGTAGAAGCCACATCTTTTCCCAACCCCATGAACCATATAAGAGCTACATATTTGAGTGTTTCTAGAAACAACTTCAGTTTTTTAGTATCTTAGTTATAATCATATATACAAACTATGATGTCAAATTCAAATAAGAATGTATCTGCATCTTCACTTAATTTTGCTCTAAAATTAGGAAGGGCAAAATTAGGAATATTATTCATAGGTACATTTCATCTAATGGTATGGATGGGGATTCAAAGTTTGAGACCCATTGGTAGTATTTCCTTATTGATGGTCTATCATGAATATTCTTTTTGTTCATAGGCTAGAAGCTTATACCACCTAGTCTTCATACTCATTATGAATTCTTATGCACCTTGGGGTGTAATAAATGAAGATTTTAGATTGTTCTTTAGGAATGTAAAGTATTCTATAGAATAATGAAGGATTATAATATCTTAAGGATTCAAATTTTTATTTAGTAAAGAGCCTACTTAATTTAGTAGATTGCATAGGCTTAGTGTCTCTTCTAAGAGCTAGAAGAGCTCTAAATACTTCCTTAGGAAAGAATTTGGGTGAGGATATATGGTAATGAATGCCATATTCTTGAGTATGAGGTGATAGTTTGGTCATTTTTAAATATGATATAGAAGGTCATTTTTAGGCTTATGAACCTCTTTTTCTTCAAAATTTCCAATTTGTGCTACCAACCCAACCAATAATTTCTTTTTTTCTAGATCTTCTATTGACAGCTGATCTTTAGAAATTTACTCTTACTCCTTAGTTGTTGGTGGTTGAATTTTTTATCTTGTATCAAGGGTTAATTATCTAGGCAATAATATTCCTAAATGATCTCATTCTCTTTTCTTTTTCTTCAAAATTTCCAATTTGTGCTACCAACCCAACCAAGAATTTCTATTTTTCTAGATCTTCTATTGACAACTGATCTTTAGAAATTTACTCTTACTCCTTAGTTTCTAGTGGTTGAATTTTTTATCTTGTAGCAAGGGTTAATTATCTAGGCAATAATCTTCCTAAATGATCTCATTCTCTTTTCATGTAAATCAATCACCTTATTTTTTTATTTTTTACCCTTCCTATATAGGGTTAGTATGGATTGTGTTGTTTTTAAATTTCTCTACTCCAATATTTCTCAAAAAATAAAGCCTTTACCTATATAGTAGGAAATGTTTATGTTAGAAATCTCTAATCCATGAATACAATAAATCTTTAAAATAGAAACCAAAATAAAAAATAGTAAAAGAAAATTTCCAAGTTTGAATATTTCTAGTGTTTGACACCCTTCCCTAGTAAAGGTACCAAAATTATAAAGAATATTTTTACCTACCAATTAACTAATGTGAAGCATGCAACCCAAGCCTCATGGGCTAGGGTAATTACTGATAACCTAAAGTAACTATCTCATTAATTTTCAACCCAAGGGTGTAAGCTTTGTAGGATGACTTCATTGTATGTGCACACCAAATCTTCTAATTTGACTCTTGTTAGACTTATAGAAATAAATTGCATAAATCAAAAGTGATTGTCAAAGATTCACACTTATATGAAATAAATTTATTGATTAAAATAATTGAATTGGAATCTTACCTAATGTACTTATTCACACATATATATAAAATATTAACACATAATTATACAAACAAAAAAATTACTTAATTATACTAATGAGTTGGATTTCTACTACAAGACTTCTTGAGGGAGCACTCCTCTCTCAGCGTTCGGCTTCGATATTCCTCTTAACAAAAAACTCAATTAACTTAGAATGTTATCTTCATTAAATCATGTAGAAATTAAATATTGATACATCAGATTATAATAACTCTTTCTAGATTGCTTTATGACATTATACACACTCCATCTGAAAACAAATTTATAATTACTCCCCACATCTTTGCCATATTATATTTATACTAGAGATGGTTTTTTACATTTATGGCCTAAATAGGAATACAAACAAAACATTGCTTCAATGAGATCATTTATTCATAGGAATAGAAATTGGTTTTCAAGGTTTAAACTTTTCCTAATAGAAGTCATCAAATTTTTTAAGATATTTTCAACTAATGTTGGTTAAAGATACCCTAAGAAAATAAGTCTTGTAGTCAAATCTTATTTTTACAACCTCTAAAAGTTCATAGGTAGTGTTAGCCTAGGTGATTTTTAAATTTATTCATCTTTTATCAAACATGGGATTTATGTAGGTCATTAATTATTATGGTATAATGAACTGGTAGTTATGATTTTCATATTCATGTTATGTATATAGATATCTAGAGCCTCATAGTTATATATAGATTTTATATCTATATCAAGTCATCAAGCCATATATACACATAGATAGAGTTGCATGAATGATATAGTGGAGGATAGACCCTCAACTTCCCTCATCCATTGGTAGACACCACTACCCCTATATAGATATTTAAAATTATATAAAAGACATTTAAAATTCACTAGTAAACTATATTCCTACAAAACTCTTAAATGATGCTACTTTAACTAGTGGTATAGCTTCTCTGATATGTGAAAACTTGTTTGAGGATCCTAAGAAAAATGAATATTTAAAAACATGCTTAGTTATCTCATGAGATTGTGTGTAATTGGCAAGATCTCAACTCACTAGCCCCTCTTCAAGGTTATTTCTTAGTAAAGAATGTAGGGAACCATGGGATCTTAATAGACCCTAATTATATCATTTTAATATTTTTATCTATCTTGACATGAAATAAATGATGGTATATTTATGAATGATAACTCAATATTGATTCTCTCCTTAGGACTTTAGAAAGATCTTTATAAATATGCATCTCACTTGACTACTCAATTTATCACCACCAAGAAGACCCTTCCTTTAAGGACCCAATATAGGTTTAAAACCTTTATGAAAGCTCTTATCATGGATTTTTGTATTTTAACTATTTAAAACCTTAATGGGGTGATCATTCCTCCATCTATAAATTTGATTGACCTTGCCAAGTCTTCAATATCCTTAGAACTTCATCATTATATGAATGGGACTTGCTTTTACTCTTGAGAACTTTACAAAACCTTTGTCATGAAACATGAAAATCTAGGAAATAGATGATAAATAATTAAATAACTCACCTCTTTTCAATTTAAATATTCCCCATCACTACCTTATAGGCTTGTATGTTTGATTCAAGGCCTAAACTTGATCAAAACCCTATAGTTTGAGACATAATGAGTCTACAAACATGTTTAAAGGATCCTAGAAAGTGAGAGAGGTTGTCTTATTTGATGAGGTCCATTTTATCATTAAAATACTCATTGGAATGTAATAATACATGGATACTTTCACAAACCTACAGATATGTGCCCATTTGCCTAGATACATGTAAAACCCTAGATGATGGTTCTCATGATTTAACCTCTATTTTAGACCTTTTAATAAGTATTAAAAACATGATAATAACATTATTTCTCTATTTATCCAATATGAACAAGATTTAGGCATAAAAAGTGAATCATGAGCTCTTTAATATTTTAAAAGTTTTTAAAAAACTTGCTTTACTAATGATGGTTCATATCTCCCTATGATGAGTCCAAAATATAACTCATTATTACTATCATTTTTCTTCCATTATCTCTCCTCTAGACTAAACAATGCAAGGATCTTAGGCTTGTATCTACTCCTAGTGTAGTCAATGGATGATTTATCTTACTTAATGTAACAAAGCCTAAGTTACTAATTCTATCATTTAATTCTAGATTTTTCTTGTTTAGTCTCTCCATTTTATGTATATACAGATGATACATCAGTCTATAAGGAATAAGGACCTTTTTGATGATATTATAAGGCAATCTATATAAATATTCTAACATTTTGGAAAGATAAAAACTCATTGTATACTTTTCTAGTTCATTTAAGTATTTCAAATAGAGCTATGGACTTGTCTAGTAGTTATGGAATCTCACAGTCTGCTATTATGGGCTTGCCCAATAGATATAGACTCACTTGATATATATCTATAGACTCATTCAAGATCCCATTTCATTCATTAAATGATTTCACCTAAACTATTAACCTTGCTATAGACTTCTTCAAACATCTAGGTTCCTTGAAGCAATTTGTTATAGAGTTACTCTAAACTCTACCAGAGTTGCTATGGAGTTACTCTAGACTCCACCAGAATTGATATGAAGTTTCTTCAGACTCTAGTAGAATAACTTCAAACTCTTCCATTCTAAATTTTGAGTTTGTAAATATAAAATATCCATACTTGAATATTATTTTTGTCACTTATTATTTATAGGATTACTATAAATAGTAGAACTATAAATACAATTTTTACATATATCATTCAATGTAAATATGTCAATAATATTTATAAGGTGAATTGATCTAGTAGATATAGGAAGTCATTCTTAGTAGATATATAGTGGATTTTGTAATGAATAGATCTTCCTATTCAAAATCTTCAATCACCTATTTTGAAGAATCACTAAAATTAGGAGATTCATCTTGATTATAAAAGATTTACTACTAAGATCTAGTGATCTTATTTTAAAACATTATATAAGTAGATCTTCATGTCTTGTAGAGAGATATATATATATATATAATAGATAATATTGTTATTCAATTAATATTCTAGCATAGTTATAGTTATATTTATGTAATCTATTTTGATTAATGAAGAAAGCTCCAATTTCTAAGTACTTAGTCTTCTTTCATTCATATTCCCAAGGTGAGTAAGGGTCCACTCTCTTCAATAACCAAGAACATATTTATAAATAGTATTTTATGTACTTATAGTTCTCATTAATTATAAATTTATTTCATTTTCATAATAGTAATTATAATTAGATTTTAAAACCTATAGGAAATTATATTTTAGTTCTAAGAGCTAATCAATATTGTTTACTTCCATCAAGTGTGTTTACTTTCAGTGGATTTTTTACTTCAAAAAAGTGTGTTTACTTTTAGATTGTTCATTTTCAGCAAATGTGTTCATTTTCATCAAATTTGTTTATCTTAGCAAATTGGATTACAGAATGTTTTAATTCTACAAGTGTTTTTCTTTATTACATAATAAAATCCTTTATAGGATATATTAGATTAGACATTTATGAATATAAAAACCATTGAATCATATTTGTAAGACCCAAAACTATAAGCCTTGTTGTAGACAGCTTTGGATATTGCCCCTAGTTTGAATGACATCAATAGATAAAGTTAATTAAATGAAGGTATTAATGGCACCCATCATTTTTGGAACTATTTTAGAGGACACTATAATTTTTTAGTAAAGAAATATTTATTTTTATATAGTAAAAATATCCAAAAGCAACAAAAACCCAAACAAAAACAATTTATGAACTGACCTAAAGACGCTAAAGGATGGTTCATCTCTATAGATCCTGAGTAAGGACTAGAGGAGGAAAGAATAATTTTTTTGAATAAGAGATATAAAAATATAATAAAAATACTTGAGTAATGCTTAGATTCATCACTAGAATCAAGAACATCCACACAAATTAATCCTATAAGAGGATTCATATGTGGGAGTTCCTCTCCTATAGGAAGAATTAATCTTGAGGAACCTTTATTTGGAATAGTAGGTCATGGTCCTCAATAATTGAATGTTCAAGAAGAAGCAATAAATTGGATCTCTAATACAGGTTGAGAAGAAATAGAAGCCATGGATGATAACTAAGCAAACATATAAAATCCTAAAGAAAACATAATGTAATTACAACAAGGCAACATTTTCTTTTCTTATAGTCATAGATCCAGTAGATCAAAACTCTATGAAAATTATTTCACCATCAATTCTACAAAATTTTAGGGTTAAGTTCTTAGAAGATCTATATTCACACACTAATGAATGTCCTAAGTTATACATTCATTAGTGTGTGAATATATGGACATCGTAGGGAGTAGATCCAATATATGGGGTGCACATATTTAGTCATGAATTAACACCTATATCAATGTCTTGGTATATGCACTAAGAGTGTAGAAGAGAGACCAATAATTGGGCACAAGTGCAATAAGATTTTATTCATACTTTTATGTTTGAAGATGAAAATCTAGTGGTGCATAATGAATTATAAAAGACAAATATATTTCTATTTCATGGATGATCCAAAGACATAGAAAATATAACGAAATCATCATCCCAATAGGAAGTTTCATAGGACTTAAATGTGGCACTTCATAATTATAAAGATAGTCAACAAGAACAATCTCTTGTTAAGCCATGTAGGATAATAACATAGGAATTGATAGAGTCCAGTGATAGTGATGTAGATCTTGACTTAATAGGATTATTTAAACATTAATGGTAAGTTGAACCAATACCATTTCAAAGTGTAGAGCAAGTTGAACCAATACCATTTAAAAGTGTAGAGAAAGTTGAAGAAGAAAGATTATGCAACATAAACACCTCATAAAGGGAAGGCAAACACATTATATGAGATGTTTTTCCTATTGGATCAAGCATAGTATACAAAACATCCTTGAGAAATATTGAAAATAGAATTGGGATAGATTTGGATCCTAAGCTTATGACTATGGGAGATTATTGGGGGTAAGAACAAATTTTAGAGACTTTGTAGTTACTAAGGGATTATCAAGATGTGTTCCCAACTAAATTCTCTAAAGTAAAAGGTGCAGATCCATATTTTGGAGAGATGCATATAAAATATAAAGAGTGTGTGTGGCCTATTAAAAATAATCCCTATATACTCAAGCCCAATATGAATATCAACATAAAGGCTGAACTAGATTTCATGCAAAAAGCTAGAATCATTTATCCAGTTGAAAAAACATAATGGGTAAGCCCCATCATTAAGCAACTAAATAAAATACAGGAGATTGAGGTGTGTGGATACTATCACACACTAAATGATGATTAAATAAATGACCCATTCCAAATACCATTCACTAATGATGTCCTTAAGTCCATTTTAGGTCATGAAGTGTATTCATTCATAGATCACTTTAATAGATACCATCATATTCCCATCACAAATAAGGATTAAACTAACACTACCTTCATAATTGAATGGGGATCATTCACATACAAGGTAATGCCTTTTGGCTTACATAATGTGTTTGTAGTATTTTATAGGGTTGTAGTAAATGCATTCAAAATATTCATCCATGACTTTCTAGAATTTTATTTGGAAGACTAGGTTATTTTCTCTCTATTTAAAGAACATTTATCAAAACTATGATTAATGCTAGAATGGTGTCATGTTTTGTGCATTATTTTGATTTTAAATAAATGCCTATTATTTATATCTTTTGGTTTCTTGTTGGGCCATGTAGTATGCAGTAATGGTATTTTGGATAATTTAGCTAATATTATAGTAATAATAGGAATGCCACCTATAACTAGTTCTATAGAAGTGCATACATTTCTTGATCATATAAGATATTATAGAAAATGTATTAAAGGATATGCATCTATATTAATGCCAATGGATAAATATTTTCTAAATATACATGATTTTAATGGATAATATAATGCCAAGTGTAATTCATTTAGCTAAAACATAGGCTGGTAACAAATTCTAATTTTTCTTATAGTAATAATAGGAATGCCACCTTTAACCAGTTCTATAGAAGTACATACATTTCTTGATCATACAAGATATTATAGAAAATGTATTAAAGGATATGCATCTATATCAATGCCAATGGATAAATATTATCTAAATATACATGATTTTAATGGATAATATAATTCCAAGTGTAATTCATTTAGCTAAAATATAGGCTGGTAACAACACAAATTCTATTTTTTCCTATCTAAGAATCAACATCTCAAGGTTCTTATGAGAATCAAGTCATGTATAACTAATGAAGTCAATGTCCATATGAGAATCAAAATCCCAAGGTTTCTTGGTCCTAACATGCCATACTAATTTTTTAGTATGTTATTTGTAGACATCCATTTCCTAATACCATTTGTGTTGAAATTGTCAATCTTACTTGAATTACACTCAAATGCATATTTTAGGTCAAAATCCATAAATCATGCTAAATGGTTAAAAATTATAATTTAAAAGTTCTAATTTAGGTCAAAGTATCCCTAAATAGGGCAATGTAATTTATGGGATAGCTAACTTTGATCAATTAATTTTGAGCCAAAATGACAATTTTACCTATTTGTGCTCTGGATCACTCTTTTATTCTAATTCATTAGTACACATTATATACCTTTGTTGTTTTGTGTTTGAAACATCCTAAATAGGAATATAGTTCCAATGCATCTAATGTCACCTTCCAATTCTTCCCAAGTTAAATTACTACTCAATAATATGACTTTCTGACCATTTTGATTTATTGAGGGCCAATTTCCAAATAATTACACAAATGTTTTAGATTATGGTAAAAACAGGTTTTGAAGGGGCCCCGAAACCCTAATACAAGGAAAGAAAGAAAGAAAGAGCATCTAAGACCACAGGAAAGGCCTAAAAACTACAACAAGGAAGTAGCAAAAATAGGTTTTTAATGGACCTGAAACCACCAGAAAGACAACCGGTCAAAACCCAGATTTAACAAAGATCTGGCTACACCAAAGGCAGAAGATTACAAAAAGAAACCATAGAACAGGACCATAATTACACAAATGTTGATTAACCTTGTTTAAGGCTAATTAATCTAAATAAACATAATAAGTGGATTTTATATGATATTTTTTGAATATTTCTTTTTGGAAATTGATGTAAATTATCTACATCATCAGGTGATGTCATAGATGGGGTGGTATCCATCAAGCCATAAGTGCATAAATATCAATATTATGGGTTTCCCATGCCTCTTTATTACCTTACATGCCTCTTTATTACCTCCCATACCTCATTAATGTCCCTTATTATAAATTCATGATGAGGATAAGTATGTATTTTAATTACATAATTCAATTAATCCATGACCACACATCTCAATCTTGAGATGGATGAACTTGGTTAATTTTAGTCATTATTGAAAATATATAAATAGAAAGGCCATAGACATCATTTTTAATATTTATTTATGAAAAATTATTTTTAATTATCTCCATAATAGTTTTCATTTGATCATTAATTTTAGTTGCAAGCTTCATTCATAGGCTAATTTTGTGATTTCACATCTTGAGTCTAGTTTTTGAGAAGTGTTCTTGAGACCATGGAAGAGTTTTACCACAATTGTTAACAAATATAAGGATTATTGATTAGGGGAAAACATGTTTTTGAGCCACTCTTGGATGATGGAATCCATTTGGGAAGGTAACTAGTATGCTTTCTTTCATTTTTTTCTTCATTATCATTTATAAATTCTCGTTGAATAGATAGGATTATTTAGTTAGTTCTATATGAATTTCTCTTGGATTTATGTATTAATGTTTAAATAAATTTATTTTTAATCCTGATCTACATTTTGGCATGCCTAGTGGGACCATAACCCATTAATTTTCTTAAAAATCCTTTACAATAAACCTACTAACTATTGTCATGTAGGCTCTTAGAGTATGGAAGCAAAGAAATCAAAAATTTGAGAAAAAAATTCCATTTTTATAAACCATACTTTTATTCTCTAGATGGCTCAACTCATCTTTAGTTTATCCCAACTTAGCTCTGGTTCATCCCAACTCAACTCTAGTTCATCCTAACTCAGCTTTGGTTTGGCCTGACTTAGCTCTGGTTTATCCCAATTCAGCTTTGATTCAGCTTAACTTAGCTCTGGTTCATCCCAACTTGGCTCTAGTTCATCCCGACTCAACTCTGGTTTAACCTAACTCACCTATCAGCCCAACTTGCCTATCCAACCCAACTTGCCTATCAACCCAACTCACCTATCAACTTGACTTACCTATCCAACCTGACTCACATGTCAACCTAACTCACCTATTCAACCCAACTCACCTGTCAACCCAACTCACCTATCTAACCCAGCTCACCTGTCCAACCCAACTTGCATGTCCATCCTAACTCACCTACCAATCTAACTCTCCTATCAACCTAACTCACCTATTGAACCCAACTCACATGTCTAACCTAACTCCCCTGTCAACCTAACTCACCTGTTAACCTAACTCACCTGTCTAACCCAGCTCAATTGTCAACCCAACTTGACTATCAACTTGAGAGCTAAATTCTTAATATCATTTACTCAAAATATTAAGTGCTTCAAAGTAGGCCCTTATAATTGTGTTTTTGTAGGTTGAGGGGGTATTTTTAAATTTGGTTTGAATGCTTTTGACTAACCAAACACACTTTCATTTGGGTTTAAAATGAACATGCTTGATTTCACACATTTGAATTAGTGCTTAAAATAGACCAAATATTTTGTTAAATCTTTGATACATTTCATTTATTACTTAAAACACATCATAACTCTTGTAAGATTTTAAAATTTTGTATTTTAATCATGAAATTAGGCTAAGTCTTGAATCTTTAATTTGGGCTTAAAATGAACTTAGGTCTTTATTGCTTCATGTGGCCTTTTTTGTGCAATATTTTACCAATTTAGCAATTAAGGGGAAGGGACAAAAATAATATCACCTAATTTCTTATTTGGTGCTTAAAATTGAACTCATTTGTCAAGTTTGTTTGTAATAGGTGATAATTAATTGATTATAAGGAAAAATAAGGATGTTGCGTTTATGCTCTTCCATCCATCCTCTTTAGGGAAATTTTAGAATCAAAATTTCCATGCTTATTGCAAGAAAGCCTAGTCTAAGGCTTGGAAAGAATGTCACCTAAATCACTCCCGAATCAAAATTTCCATGCTTATTGCAAGAAATCCTAGTCTAAGGCTTGGAAATAATGTCACCTAAATCACTCCCCAAAAACTCATCATAGTTTGGGGTGATCTTGAAAATGATCCTAAAGTCTTTCATTTTATGTCTGTCATTTTCATTACACCTTGGCTTGCAAGGTGGACTTAATTACCTCCCATGAGTTATTTAAGGAAGCTTTGACCTAGGGTTCATCTTTTAGCATTGACTTCATCCACTCCTTTTAAGTTGTACATGGGACGTATATGTACTTTGGACATTGCACTACACTGAGCAAATACTAAAATGTAGTGGTTACAAAAAGGACTAGACCTTTTTTCAAAAAGCCAAGTGCCATAGAAACCCAATTTCCATGATTTTATTTTTAATAATTTGTTTTGAAATTCATTATGCAATTTATGCCCCTAGAATGATTAAAAACTTGCTAGTTTACTCGAACCCACTTTACCATACCTTGTCAGTTTAGACTTAAGACACTTATTTTTTGTCATTATCTTACTTGGTCTTGATTTATGTGTAAAAATATTTGTTAACTCAATGAAATTAACCAAAACACATTATCCTCAATTTTATTGAGTAAGGGAGGCATTACACTATCCAATTAGAAAATTCATTTTTTCCTTTTTCAAGTTGTTATCAAAAACATTGTGTCATATCACCCACTTTAGTGGAGTCATGTTACCCATTTAAGTCTATATATTTTACCCAATTTGTTTAAAGTCCCTCATTTATAATCCACATTTGAAATTGAACCCTTCTAAGTTTTAAGCATTAGTGTGTCAAAGTGGGTTCACCATTTGCACACTAAACTTGTTCTAACTTGGGTTTAATTTTCCATTTAGATTGAGGGCTATTTATTAGACTCGAAATCACATTATCATCTTGGTGGACTCAAATCATCTTATGTATGGATTACACTTTGAGTCCTAAAAAATATTATATTCTACTAGAGCCATGTGGTGACGTTGTGTTTCCCATTTGATTATAGCCTTGTACATAGTGATTCACATATGTTTTTATATCTTGAGTTGTTTAGTTCATTTTGTATTCTTCATAATCTAGAGAGCTTCCTCTTAATTTTCTAGGGTCAAATCCTTGAATTTGAAACTAGATTTTAAGGTATAAACTTATCATAAAGATCTAAGATTCAGTGTACTATTTTTCACTTTTGATCTTTGAGTTACCTTATCCTCTTCCAATCTATATGATTTCAGCTTTACCGAAGGTTGAGTAAATTTGTGAACCAATTATTCTAATTATGTGTGATTCCAAACCACCCTCCATTTAAATTCTCTTTGGTAATTTAGTCATTTTTTTGAATAAAACCAAGCATACCTTGTTTGAACATTTTCAAAACATTGTCCAAATCTTGACAAAATGTTAAGAACACTCTTTTTAAAAAATGACACTAAATTACACTTGCAATAGGGTTTTTTATGGCCCTAGTTGCAAGGTAGAGCATCTTTATGATGGAAATAAGCACTCAATCGTATTTGAGGATGTTTCCCTCTTTGGGCCTATCTATTGAAAACCAATCACATCCATGCCAGTTGTCATATGTCATCCTCATCCTTCCATTTCAATTTGTGCTCCATGCTCGAAGGCTACTATTTTGGGGTATCCTTCTTCTCCTTTAGCTTGTATGAGCAAGAAAGCTCTATAATGTGCAAAGGTTACCATTTTAAGACCTCCTCCTTTAGTTTCCACAAACAACCAAACTAAGAACCATCCAGTCATTACCATTTTAGGACCTCCTCCTTTGGTTTGCATAAGCAACCAAACTAAGAAGCATCTAGTCATTACCATTTTAGGAACTCTTCCTTTGGTTTGCACAAGAAAAAAAATTAAGAAGCATTCAGTTGTTAACATTTTATGACCTCTTTCTTTATTTTGCATAAGAAACCAAACTAAGAAGCATCTATTCATTACCATTTTAGGACCTCTTCCTTTGGTTTTCACATGCAATGAAACTAAGAAGCGTCTGGTCATTACCATTTTAGGACCTACTCCTTTGGTTTGTAAATGCAACCAAACTAAGAAGCATCTAGTAGTTTCTAATTTAGGACCTCTTCCTTTAGTTTTCATGAGAAAAAAAACTAAGAATCATCCAATTATTACCATTTTTGGCCCATAACTAGTTTTTGATGAACCTATTATTGAAAAATCTCCATTTGATAAACTAGTTGTGTTTGGTCCCTTCTTTAATAGTCTTATTTTTGGAGAGTCTATTATTGAACCAAAAACCATTGTTATTGATAAACTATATGTTCCCCACTTTATAAATTCTATGCTGATCTTTGAGCCTAAACAAGAACCATTAATTCTTCAAGAGCCATCTTATGAGGATCAAATGTGTTCAAAATTGATTTTTTATAACCAATTATGAACCAAAACCAAAATTTTATTATTGAAACACCCATTTGTGACAAGTCAAACTATGATAAGTTACCTATTCATATGTTACCTATTTTTAAAGAGCCTCATCTCCTTGATAATCCAATCTCTACATACTTGATCTTTTCCCATAAATTGAGGAGTCTCACTTTGACAAACATGATTTTGTCAAGATGTCCTTTGAATGGTTCCCTTTCTTTGAGGGGATTCACTTAGATGAGATAGTCTATGTTGAACCCTTCCAAGGTGAATAACTTTTTTATTGATCCCATTATGCCATCATAGGCCATTAATTATCAAATATTTAGCATTCAACAAAACATTATCAAAACAACCATATCAGATGAAGAATTAAAATTAGAATTAGGGTCTATTTTTGAAGTGACATTGGATTTAGCATTATAAATAAAATCAACATCAATTTTTAAATTGGATTTAGAGTCCCTTGCTTTGGATTTAGATTTAAAAATAGATTATAGTATTGGTTATTATAAAATTAGTTACAATTTCCTTACAAATCAATTTGAATATATTTGTGATCCTTTTATGGTTTTTGAGGATGATTACTTCAGCATCAACACAAGTTAACTTAGTATATTCTATGAAGATTGTGTTTCCTTTCACCATCCCATTATTACCACCTAACATAGCCATTATATTGACATTATACCTCCCACAAAAATTGATTGGGACTGACAAAATCACACTTTGTTGAACTGCATCTATGGTAACATACCATTTACAAAATATCAGGAGGGTCAAGACCACATTCATTCAAAAGAAGAAAAATATCCTAGTGAAACCTTTTCATAAGTGCTAGGTGATGATCAAATATCAAACTTAGCATCTTTTAGTGAAACCTTTTTTAAGGCACTATAAGATAATCAAAGCCAAATGTTAACATATCTTCATGAAACCTTCTCGAATGTGCTATGGAATGATCAAAATAAGTTCATTAGTAAAAACCTCATCGAGGCACCAACAACTAAGCACAAATGTTATTCACTATTTATTGAAGATGTTATTCAAGATCAAATCAAAATAGCTCTAATATTTAACATAATCAAATGGTAACTACTCTCAAGATCAAGCAATAAAATAATCTGGTGGTCTTATTAAGAGCATCTTTAAAATTCTTTGGCCCCACCATAACCAAAATTATGTCAAATCCAGTATCAACAACATTACGTGTGACTAAAAGTCTTGATCTTAATTTATTTCCCATTCATTATACATTCCATTATCACCCACCCATTTATTACCCACTCATATCATTTATCATTGGAAACACTTTCCTTTATATAGGTTATGAAGTTATCTTATCTTGACATTTGCAGGAAGTAGAATTGATTGCCAATGAAGATCACAGACACATTATTGAGATCTATATCGGCAACAAGTTATTAAAAGAGCAATTTTTTTGAAAGGGATTTGGGTACAAAATTTATAACTAATCACTTTTTTTGGTTCACATATTGACTATAACATGCATCTCCATGTCAATAAGATCAACAAAACCATTTTTTACCAATCACCCATTTGCCATTACCATGCCTCATCTCTTGGGGCAACCTTATAGACCCTTTTTAGGCATTATTATACCATTATGATCCATAAACCATGCTATTTTAAGTACATTAACTTGAGGTCCTTTGGGACTATATAGATAGTGCTCAATTTTTATTAAAGTCAACTCAGTCACCCCTTTCCTATGCTCTCGCTATTTTGTGATAAATTGTTAATTTGAATGCTCTCACCATTTTGTGAGCAACCCAAGTTAACACTCTCATCATTTTGTGAGAAATATAAGCCAATCATCACTTCTTGGTAACTTTGTTGCCACTATAGCCAATTTTCTTCTGATCATTTCATTATACTATTTTTATTATACCATTTCTTTACTATTGACCAAGTCTTGATTTTAGTCATCTTACCAATCCCATTTTTGACCTTGGTTTCTTTGGTTCATCCTATACTTTGTGTGAGGGGATTTTGATCTAGTTTAAATAGTTTTTGAATGCCATGTTGAATGATAGTCTATGGAAGTAGTGTGACATTTGATCTAGCAAGTTGTATTTCTTTTATTATCTTATTTGGTATCATTCATTATAACTACCTATGGGCAAATTAATATTATTTTGGTACCCCTTATTATAACCACCTTTGGAAATATTAATATTATGACATTATTTCATAATTATAACTACTTATGGGAAAATTAGGTATAGTGCCTTTTTATCATGCATTGCCACATCATCTAGTCATTACTATTATCATTTGTCTTATCGTTCACTTTTGTTTGTAAACTTTTTGTGACCTAGTCAATTTTTCATCACCTTTTGTGTGGGTAGAATTACTATGACTTGGGATTATTTTGGGGTTATATAGGTAGTGGTCAATTTATGTTGAGGTCAATTCAATCCCTTTTATCATATTCTCTCACTATATTGTGAGAATTTTAAGTGGTCAAGCTCTTGTCATTCCATGAGCTAGACCATTTTGTATCTCTTAATCCTTAATTGAGTTGAGATACTTAGAAAATTTCAAAAAAACATTTTTAAAATATTAAAAATCTCAAAAACATTTTATGTTTGTTTATTTGATTATTTTTTATTGTCTAATCTTTTACTTTCCTATTTGTCTTGCTTCTTTATTTTATTTTCCAAGTACATCTTAATGGTCCACATAGATCTAGATTATTCATATCTTGGTCTCATGTCATTAAGATGTTCTTTCTATTTGTTTTTAAACATTTTTATTCCTAAGTAAGTCTTGATTGATGATATCTTGATTTCAAGTTAGGTTTATTTATGTTTATCTTTTTCTTTGTCTTTAATTTTTTATTTAAATGTAAATAGTTGTAATTCTAGTTTTGGTCATTATTTTACCATTATCCTTAGTTATAGGTATTAATTTTTGAATTAGCTTAGTGAAATTGAAATCTTATGTCATTCTAAGGTATTCATACTTATGATGCCTAATTTATTTGGCTATAGTAAGCACTTTGTACTCAAGTGTCAAATTCTTAACATCAACATCACTCTGATGAATAGTTCTCAAGAACACTTTGCATAATATAGGCTCATGATATGGAATTAGGCATCTAGGCATTATGAATTTTAACACTTGAATATATGCTTAGATGTGCATCTCTTTGCATAAATTATTATTCTAATAAATTCTTGGTTAGTTTTCATCATTCCTTATTCCATTCTCTCCCAAACATGGGTGAACTATATTAGCCTAAAGTTCATGTTAGAACATGATTCCATGGAACTATGTAGGTAGAACTCAATTTCAATTGAGGTCAGCTCAAATATCATTCATTCTTCTTTTCTTCTCTTTCATCACTTTGTGTATTCTTATATGTTGGGGTTTATATGGTTTTCTAAGCCATTACACCATCACATGTATGTTTGTGCCCACTTACTTTAACCTATCTTTTGGGTTATATCCTTGAGATATTTTGCTTGCCAATACCTATAAAGGGGCACAACATCTAAATAATATTAGAATCAAATCAATACTATTAGGGGCCAAACATTATTTATTCTTTCTTAAATGATCAAAATTTTCCCTCCTAGGGCACAACTATCTTATCACGATCAAATCTACTCTAATAGAGTACTTATTATATTCTCTTTGGAGACCCCTTTTTAGTAGTTCTTCCCTTATTAAAGCTGAAAATTCTCTTTTTTCCTCTAATTCCAAGCTCTCCACACTAATTCCCATGATGGAAATATTTAGTGTGTAACTTATATCAGCATTGATCAATATCATAAGTGCACAACTTATACTCTAAAATTTGGTACATTTATAGTGTGTCCCTTTGATCTGAGCACAATTTTAGGTGACAATTTGGGTGACGGTTTTACCCTAATTGGTGAAAAAAAAATTGGGAGCGATAACTTTTGCACCATAGCTCTGTTTGACTCTCTATTTGAACTATTGGAAAGCTAAGAATGGGAGAACATGATGAGATGGAATAGAGATATGATTGATGGTTTTTACCCTTGAAATCCCAAATTATGTGTCCTAAATTTCAATTTTAATAGTGCAATCTAAAAATAGTAAGTTTCTAAAAATAGTAATTTCCTAAATTATGTAATGTTGTAAATCATGGAAGTTGAACCACTTCATCTCCCTTGAGATTGGTGACCTTAAGCATCCTCATCCTACCTTCAGATTATGTATAAAAATAGATGTATCCTATAAAATCAATCAAACATCTCTTCTCAAAGATAGGCATATGTTTGGATCTACAAATTTGATCAATAAATCATCTCTTCTAAGAGATGGCATTATTAAAAAAAAGTTGTATCAGAGCGGTTTGTCTTTAGAGTGTATGATCTTAAGGATGAGGTCAAATTACAAGAAGCTTGGGTGGAAAATAAAAGAACCAATATATTATCCACTTGTTCACTCCAAATGACCTCAAATGGTAGAAAACACCAAGACATCTGATCTTTTCAAGGAAATAGTGAATGAAGCCCTCTAGTAGTAGTAATTATATATGCTACAATAATTTTCACAAATTCTCTAATAAATCTTGATGGGAAATTTTGTCTCCTCATCTGCAACCCCACATCTTTTCAATGCCCCAATACCCTTCAAATTTTAGGTGAATTTTGATATCCCTACATTTGAAAACAAAATCAATGATGATGTAGAAGAAAACTAGTTCAATCAATTGTCACCCTATTTTTCTATAAATAAATTCATCAATAAAGAGAATATCACTTTTGCTCTTATGAAAGCATCATTACCTATCAAAAATTGGTGGGAAGTGTAAAAGAAGAGATTTAGTACATATGATATTGGCCTTGAGGTGGAACCTACTTGGGATGATTTTATAGAAGCTATAAAGGAAGAATACTACCCCATTCGATCATATGATGATCTTTATATAGAGTGGTAACAACTTCACTAAGGTAAGGAATAATCTATTCAATATTACACTGACATTTTTCATTCTCTATTTGTGAGATTGGACATTTAGGAAAGTGAGAAACACAAGGTTCTCAAATATCATGGTGGAATACAATGGTATATATGGGGGGAAATGGAACTCTTCAATTTATAAACCCTCAATGAGGTGTACAAGTTCACAATGAAGATTGAGTAGAAACATAGAAGAATGAATATGAAGAGTTAGCCTTCAAAATGGAAAAGTGACAAAGAAGATCAAACATAAGGCCAAAATTGGAAGAAAAAGGAAGGGAAGACTAGGAAATGGTGTGATTACCACAAATCTAAAACTCACTTCAAAAAATAATGTCAAGCCATCAAGTCCCTACTTTCTGAGTCACAATCCTCAACATCTATTGCTCTGCCTCATACACACCCTATATTCAAAGAAGATGAAGAAGAGATTGTAGATTTTGAACTTGATACCATTGTTGATTTATCATAAACCCATGAGGAGAGGCTAGATGATAATTAAAGGTTATTTCACTCAAGTTACGGGTGAAAGGTAAGTCTTTACATTTCATTCTTGATAGTGGGAGTCAAAAGAATTTAATCTCAGCTAATGATGTGAAAAGCCTAAATCTATCCATGAAGCCTAACCTAAAGCCATATAGTATTAGATGGCTGAGTCTAAGGAGAAACCTCCATGTCACCCACCAATGTCTTCTCTCATATGTAATAAAATATTTCCATGATGAGGTCTTTTGTGATTTGGTCAATCTAGATGTTTATGATGTACTTCTTTGTTAGCCATTCATGTATGATCGAAATGGAATATATGAATCAAGAAATTAAAGGATCACCCTCACTCTTGGAACATGGAACTATAGGGTACTAGAGGTGTCACCTTCTACACCTATCTCCCTAATTAGTACTAAAAAAATTATTTTAATGGTGGTCAAGCCATAAAAATCCAAAAGGGCCAATGTTGTAGCCCTAAATACACAAACAATACAGCAACAAAAGAATATAAATACCAAGTTAAGAAAGTTCATGGAATTCCATCCATAAAATTATGGCCATATATAAATGGTGAACAATTAGGCCTTGCATAGCTCCATAAAGCATAGTTCATTCCAAGTATGCATCAAGAATCAAATCAAAACATAACTACCATAATTGATGACAAATCTTCATGTAATAGGGACCATTACTTCTCAAGGATGGAGGCCATTGATATAAAACTTAGGAGCTTTGGTTGAAATATAATTCAAGAAATAAGAATAACATAATTGTAATAATGTTATCTCTGAGAATAGATGTTTTATTGATCAAATTTGTAGATCCAGACATATGCCTATCTCTGAGAAGAGATGTCTGATTTAATTTTTGAGCTAGATCTATTTCTATATATAATTTAAAGGTAGGATTAGGATGTGTAAGGTCACCATTATAGATGGAGATGATGTGGTTCAACTTCCATGATTTACAACATTATGGAATTTAAGAAATTACTATTTTTAGTTACTTACTATTTTTAGACTACTTTATTAAAATTAAAATTTAAGACACTTTTATTTATCTTTTAGGGTCAAAACCATTGATCATAGATCCATTCCATCTCATCATGTTCTCCTCATTATTTTATTTCCAATGGTTCAAATAGGGAGTCAAATGGAGCTATGGTGCAAAAGTTATGGCTCCCAAAAGTTTTGCCACTAATTAGGGTAGAACCATCACCCAAATTATCACCTAAAATGTTGCTCAAATCACCCTTAAATTTATTTATTGTATATTTCCCATTCTCCCTATCTATAGGACCTATTATGCCTCTAATTATATTTTTATCATTGATGGTAGTCATGTCTACAAGCATTAGCTCGTCTGGATGTGATCTATTCCATAGGTTAATCTCTCACTTTCTCTCTTTTCAAGAGTCTATCCTTTTCTTTCATCCTAGTATGTCCTCTCGAGGGGGCATCATGGGTCTATTCCAATTTATTCTTGACAACTCTTTTCTTTGAAAATATGTTTCTTCACTTGAATGTCTCGTTATGCCTTCTTAAATAGGGGCAAAATGTAGACATCCAATTCCTAACACCATTTGTGTTGAAATTATCAATCTTAATCAAATTGAACTCAAATGAAAATTTTAGGTTAAAATCCATAAAATGTGATAAATGATTCAAAATTTTAATTTACAAGTGCCAATTTAGGTCAAAGTATCCCTAAATAGGGCAATGTAATTTATGGGCTAGTTAACTTTGATCAATTTATTTCAAGCCAAAATGATGATTTTGCCTTTTTGTGCTCTAGATCACTCTTTTATTCTAATTCATTGGTACATATCATGTGAATTTTTTATTTTATGTTAGAAACATCCTAAATGGGAATACAGTTCTAATGCATCTAATGTCACCTTCCAATTCTTCCTGAGTCAAACTAGAATTCAATAATATGACTTTTTGACCATTTTGATTAATTGAGGGCCAATTTCCAAATAATTATACAAATTTTGATTAACCTTATTTAAGGATAATTAATCCAAATCAAGATCTTAAGTGGATTTTCCATGAGAGTTACTGAATTTTTTTTTTGGATATTGATTTATATTATTTGCATCATCAGGTGATGTCATCTATGGGGTGGCATCCATCAAGCCATAAGTGCATAAAATATTAGGATTATGGGTCTTCTATTCCTCTTTATTACCTCCCATTCCTCTTTATTACCTCCAATGCCTCATTAATGTCCCTTCTTCCAAAGTCATGATGAGGATAATTATGTATTTTAATTACATAATTTAAATAATCCATGACCACACATCTCAATCTTGAGATGGAAAGTCATGGTTGATTTTGGTCATTCTTGAAAATATATAAATAGAGAGGCCATGGACATCATTTTTAATATTGAATATTTCAAAGTTATTATGTTGAATTATTTCCATAATCCTTTGGATTTAATCATTGATTTTTGTTTAAAGCTTCATTGATAGACTAGTTTAGTGATTCCAAATCATGAGCCTAGGTTTTGTGGAGTGTTCTTGAAACTTTGGAGGAGTTTTCCACCATTTTTTATAAAGACAAGGATGTTTGATCAAGGGAAAACATGATTTTGAGCTGCTTTTGGATAATGGATTCACTTGGGAAGGTATAGATTTCATACATTCTTTCATTTGTGTTTCATTGTCATTAATAATTCCCACATGAATAGATAGGTTTTTTATTATGCATTATTCATTTGGTTTATTGTAATAATTTTTGACTAATAATGTTATGTAATCCTCTCTACACTATTGACCTCATTGTGCACACTCTAAAAGATTATGTAGAATATTAATGATGTTATAAAAAATATCTTCATTATGCAAGGTGATCATAAACTTTATTAGATATGTCAAAGCAATCACTACAC
Organism: Torreya grandis; assembly: GCA_037957365.1. Lineage (NCBI taxonomy): Eukaryota > Viridiplantae > Streptophyta > Pinopsida > Cupressales > Taxaceae > Torreya > Torreya grandis. Next base: position 92,608 of record JARHVA010010980.1, read on the forward strand.
CCTCTTTTCTCATGATTCTTAAAAATTTCCCATACATTTGAGCATTAATGGATACATTATCACCTTCAAAAGCTAGTTATTATTCTATTTCTTGTAAAACTTACGTAGGTTGGTACATCAAATTATTTTTAGTAGTAGGATAAGGATATTTATCCTATTTTACCTTTTTAATCCCTTGATATGGTGGTATTTATAATGGTGGTAACCCTTATTCTTCTCTTTATTTCCTAGTGATAACTTATACAAGTACATTCTCCTTTGGTTGCACATTAATCATGTTTATGGTGTGCACTGGCTTATCCTTCCTTTGTTACTCAATCAGTGGATAATATTTTATTTGGTGCTAACCTTTAAATTATCAATATATGTAATATATTTGTCTCTATAGACTAGTAGGGTAATTTCTTACAAAATGGTTGCATGCTTCACATAAATAACATTACATTGTTGGTCAGGTTTGGTGATTTTTATTTTTATGGCCTCCTTGATATCCCCCATGATTTCTAACCCTATAACCTCCCTTATATATAGCTCCATTTTATTGGTATCCCCATCCTTGTGTCTATTTCCCACCATACCCTCTTTTTTGGCTTTGTTATACATCATACCACCCATAATGGTGATGAGTAAAACTTAGATCTTAATTAGATTATTATTATTGAATTTTTGTATTAGTCTAAGGCTATTGATACTAACCATAATATTGAAAAGATGGAGATGATGGATTATTCCAAATTAATAGAGCCTATGGTTGATAATGGGGTGATGAAGGCATCCATTGAAGACTACCATGAGTCACACTTTTCATCTCCAATTCTGATCCTAGAATTGGCTACTTCATAGTTGGAATTTGTTGTGTTACCACTATGAAGACATTATTAGTAATATCATCCTTCAATTCCTATAAATACCATTAATTATTTTCATTGTGGTTAGTAGAGTTAAAAAAATTGAAAAAAAAATCTTATAATTTTCATAAGTAGTGTTGTAAGATATGCAATTTGAATTTTCATGACCTACTACTATTCATATATCACAAAATTCATTGTTAAGTTTAGGAAAATAATTTCTATGATGTCCTTACCATCCACATTCTATGCACCATATGATTAGTTTAGGCTTATATTTTTCATGCATCTCATACATTATTCTCATGAATGTATTTATTTTAGCCTTAACCTTGGAACTAGTTAAGGGAGCCTCCCCATAATACTTGATTTGTTCTACTTGTAAATAAATATATCGAGCATTAGCTTTTCTTGAGTATTGGGTTTGTGCAATTAAAAATCTAATTCTTGGTTGTAGCCCTTCTACAAACCAAATATCCTTATCTTTGTCTTCCAAAATGAATTCAATTCTAGTCATGATATTAGAAAATCATTGATCATTTTCTATAACTGATTCACCATAAGTTTTTTGAATCTATTTTAAATCTTGAATGGTTTGGTTGGTAAATTTCTTTACCTTACATTTTGTTACTAATAGATTTTTGACTTGCATAAAGCTGAGGGTATTTACATTTATTTTATAAAATTAATCTAGGTATTATACTTATAAAACCCCTATGATTTTTCACCTCTTAACATATTCATAGGTTACACCTTTACATTTCATTTCATGTCATACATTACTAAATACTACTCAGGATTCATAGACCCATCATAATGCATAAAGTTAACTAACATAACTACTTTGAGAGACATAATTGGTACACTTGTAATTATTACCATGGGTTTTTTAACACTAGTAACTATGATTGAAGTCAACTATGCACTGGTGACTACAACTTTATGTGACTATGCACTATTGACTACGATTCTAACCTTCTACACAAAAGGATTTTTAGGTGTCTTAAAGAGGAATTTTGATTCTTCTATTTCTTCCTATCTAATGTCTATTTTTTTCTTGCACATAACTTTCCAAACTTTCCTATAAAGAAAATAAACCAATATGTATCCACTTCTTCTATTTCACATCTTATTATTTCTAGGGCTAGGGGGATGTGTACTCTTGAAATGAATGACTTATATTTTGAATTTCTTCTAACTTTAAACTTGAACCATTGATATTTTTGCATTAAAATGTAACCTCTTCCTAGGAACTTTCCTTCCCATGTCTAGATAAAAACCCTTTCATTAACATTGATCTACCTCTACTATCTAAATATTTTATTTTTAACTTATCTTGTTCTTCCTACTACACTATCTCCATATCTACATGATGTATATTTTATTCATGCTCTTAATTGAGCACTTCTACATACATTACACATCCATTTATTCCAAATTATTTCATAACATCTCTTTGCATCTTTCCATCTATGGCATAATCTACCCTATCTCTACTACTATTCATAGTTTTTAGATATCTTAAATTATTCCACCATCTCCATTATCTAAATTCTCTTACTAGTCCCATAATTTTCTTCTCAATATGACTCTTTTCATCTTCCATTTTCTATAATCACGTTCAATTTTTTTTCCTTAGCTTCACATCATTCACTTCATCCTGCACACACCCCCATGGTACCTAAAGTGATTAATCCATGTTGGCTAGAGTAGGCACCATGGCCTTTTCCGCAACCAACATTTTTATCAACATAGGTAGTCACTACAAAAATTTCCCCTTATTCTTTAGAAAAATTAGTATTATGTAGCTTCAAAGGCTATGTATCTTTGTACTATGAATTTAATGATATAACCATCAATCATAGTCCTCATATAGTAGTCTATTACTCGAGTCTAGTCTATATCTAGGTTGCATAGTCTTTCTAACTTCTCTTATGTCTAGACTATAATATCTTTCCTCCTTAGGTTGAAGAAAAATATTACACCATAGATAGCCATGCAACTAACAACCTAGGTAGCTCACACCAAAAGATTTTGTATATTTTCTCATATATATGCTCTTAGATAATCTCCTTCATAGTATTTATGACTCCCCTCCCTTCCATTTCTAATTTTTTTTGGATTATCTTATCTAACCATCTATATATGCCCCTTTATCTTGGAAACCATCTCAGCATATTTCATCCAAGTGCTTTCATGTTCACTTCACCATTATTATCATACATTCTTAGAAGACTTTAGAACATGCTTATTATAGGAATAACCTGCACAAATATAAAAATAGAGAAAACACAACATATAATTCATAATTATAGTTTACTATGTGAAAATATAAATGTACTTATTAATAGAATAATCATAAAATAACAAATACAAAGTAAGATAACATATACTTAACATATGTTAAATCAAAATAGAATAGTCACTATGCATAGTACAATGATAAAAGATATACCATATAAAAACTATTTTATTAACCTCTATCACATTATAACCATATTTTATTACATATAAGAGATATATATATAGATCATTCCAAAGTGTTGTTGTTTTACATTCCATCCTTTAGATATACTCAAAAGGAAAGACTCTTCGCATTCTTTTACCATTAATTGAGCTTAAAAGGTCAAATACATTGAAAGAGTATACAAAATAAAAAATTATACATTTTGAACATGTGTCTATCTAATTATACTTCATATTTTTTATTACCTTGATGTATACCCAACACTTATAATCTATCACATCATAAACAAACTTGTAAATTCTTGGAAACATCCCTAGGATTAGATTCTAGAATGATCTGTTCTTCATAGTGTTCATCTGAGCTATAATCTTCCTCATATTGTTACATGGTAAATTCTAAAGGATTATGTGTAAGTTATTGATCCATTGTTACATCTAAAGGAAACACAATTTTATACTTGGTCCATTTATTTTCCTTAAAGGCTACCTGATTTGGAGATGGGGACATGAGATGCTAGAATATTACTAGAGGTTATTGTAGTGGAGAAAATAGAGGTGGTGAATATAGCATTTGTTGATTTAATGGAAAAAATTTAGGTTGTTAGTGTGGTGGTTGGAAGGGTGTAAATAGTATAACTCCTTCTAAGGTGGATTCTATATATACACAAATTTATTTTTAGATAGGATAACATCATCTTGATCATATCTTCATTTAGTGTTCTTAGGGTCCTCTACCTTGACTTACATCTCATCATCAGACACTTCACATCATTTTCATCTATCACCCATTGATTTCTATGATGAATCTATAGGTTGCTACATTGGATGCATTATTTTATTATAATTTATAGACATATGAATTTTAAATCTATCCCTATATCCACCATTGGTTTGACATGAGTTCATATTGATATCCTGACCCTCTTGATCATGCACTATATCATCTTGGAGATTATTTTTACTCTTTTTTTGCTTTGACACATGCTATATTTTAAACATAAAAATATTTGATATCTCCAATATATGGGGACTTATTATTGTGGAGTCATCATTGGACTCTCTCATATTTTCTTATTTAGATTTGATGCATACTAAATTTTAAACATAAAACTCATTACTATCTCATTTATATCCATAGGGAAGTAAATGTAATTTTATAAAAATTATACATATTTATATTATGAATCCATTTTAAATTTTAGATTTTCTCTTCATATTAGCTTTTGCATATCAATATGTATCTTAAAACCCTAGGTCCTCTAATTAGGGTATGCCACATTACAAAATAGGGGTTAATGGGGTCAATTGAATTCAATATGACCTCAAAGAAATTTTTATTAGTTATTGATACATACATAGCTAATACTTTGAATAGGTACTCGAACTGATGTATTTATCCCCTTATGTCAAATTATGTGTGAATAATTGTGTAATATGTTATATGTGAGTGCATATAGGGACCTAGATTGTAATTTGTAAAATGATACTCATGGGTTACTCTATTTATTATTTATACCTATAACAATAATATTAATATGAATAATATGGAAATAGGGAAGAATAAGGAAGTTTTGGAAGCTTGAGAGGTGTTTTTAGATAGATGTGTACTTGAAAAGTACTTGATATTTATTGATTGATTATGAATGGTATTTTAATTATATTTATACAACACATTTTGAAAAAAATTTGTAGGAGTGTTTAAAAAATTATAGGCTATCCCATACATTTAAAAATATTTTCAAATTTAAGTGTTTTTAAAGTATGGACTAGGATTAGAAATAAGACACTAGCACTGATGATAGTGTCCTAATATGGATGGTAGTATCTTGGAGAATAGGATGATATTGAATATACATAGCTAATAGTGAAATATATATATCACTTTTTAATCATAATGTTGGATATAGGAAATTTTGGTAATCCTAATATCTTTTTTAGACTATAAGATAAACATTCTCGCACAATGAGAAGGAGAATGCAAGCCTTTCAATGGTGAGAAGGTCCTAAACTGAAAGGTTGAGCCATGAGTGATATTTGAAAAAATTACAAGACTATTTTATAATATAAAATCTAAATTTATCATCTAATTTAATCTATTAATGCATAAAGATGAAATTACTAGGTTAAAGGAAAGTAAATGTGTAACTTGGTGTGTACAATAGATATTGATTTGACTTGAGCCTTACTTGAATTTGATATTTGTATATATCTAACAAGATCATGTGATTATTTAATTATTTAATATAATATTAAATTTTAAATAATTAAAATTCTTCAAATAAAAGAGAGAAAGGAGTACACCTCTATGTTGATGCAACCAAATTTCCCCTTAGCAGTTTGATTTGGTAATGATGCTTCATAGGATAAAGTATTAGAGGGTGAGATATAGGTTCACAAATAAACATTGGATGTGTTAAGAGGATAATTATAGGGTGATTATGTCCCCATATAGTGCAATTTTTAGTTTTGTAAATTCCATCAAGTGTACTAAATCTCGATCACACATATCTAGTGTATACATAAAATATCCAATCTCACCCATGTCAAACAATAAACCATGTTAATATGAAAATTTAATTAGTGACAAGGACATTAAGGTCACTAAATATAGATCACACTACTCAAAGGATCTAACCAATATAGATAGATAAAGACTCAGACAATAAATCTTTGTAAGGTTAGTGTATAAATGTGTATACAATATGAATATGTATCTATAATTTGGTGCATTTGCATGCCATATGCACCTATAATGTGTCTCAAGATGAAATGTTTTTAAAAATGTAAAATTTTATCTATAAAATTTGTATATTATGTCATAAATATGAAAAAACATGTCCCAAATATTTCAAAATCAATACCAAATGCATAAAATTATCTCCCATGTGTATATCTAAATCATGTAAATTATATTAAATTCTACAAATTTTTCCATATTGTCATTATGTGGCCTCATGTATCTATGGCATGCCCCCTATTTTTAGGTAATGTTAATGCAACATGAAAGTCACTTTATCTCAAAATGATAAGATAACCATCCTATATTTGTATCAATCATTTAGTAAAGAAGCATATAGTAGTATCATTTATAATAGATGTATTGATGAATCTTGTGATATATAAACATAAAAATCCATAAGATTCATGATATGGATCATGGTAACATCTATAATTAATAATCAAAATATCAAAAAACAATAAATAACACACACAAAAACACTCAATTTCATATAAAAGGGGTCTGTCATAGCCCCAAGTTTACTAAAAAATTAAAACTTAGAAAAACAAAGATTATGCTCAAACTAAAACCATTTTCCAATGGAAGTTTATTCTAGGAACAAATCATAGCTATTTTATTAACCACTTTCAACAATGTTTATACAAAAACTTACACAACATAATTCAAGGTGCAAAATATTTTGTAAATGATTAGTTCTACATAATTTTTGAACTCCATGCTAGTGACCAATTTTGAAAACTACTAACAATCCTATAAAAATTATTAACCTCCAACACATGCTAAGGAAATAATAATGTATATACATATTAAAACCCTAAACATGTGCATTGATTCCTTACTACTAATTTGATTTTTATGTAGAAGGATTAATTACTTTACATAATCCCAATAACCTTTAAAAAACAAGACACAACTTTCATACCAAATAGGATCCTTGAGACTTAAATCCAAACATGCATCCAACTGATATTTAATGCATCTATATTAAAAATATAAGATTAAAATCTCATTATATAATAAATGTGAATGGAACCCATCGATATCTATGCCTGAAACACTTGGATGGTTTCCAATCATAGCTATCCTATAATCTACCCTTGTATAGGAATTAAATGATAACTTTAACACCAAACACTGTCAGGTTAATCCAAAGCAAAAAATAGGTTCAAATTAACCTTTAAATAAATATCAATCATACCCATAACTATCATTTGGTTTCATGACCATTTCTACTAGATCAAACTTACCATATTATCATGGGATCCTCACTTGCATCATTATCTATATTAATAATTTTATATAAGTGATAAAAGTATAAGTTTAATAATATACCATTTAAGTCATTTTCACCAATTGTATTTAATCCATCCAATTAGATAGAATTTCATTTAAGTATACCCATATATATCCATTCTAAAAAACAATTGGTTCTAAAATTTCATATATTTAGTTTCAACCTTTATGTGAATTAGTCATTGTGAGTAACTTTATGAATCCATAGATTGAAAGCCCCTGAAGCTTTTTGGGAAGGTCTTATAAATAAATTTAGTAAGAAGTTAGCGCTATGGAAAGGCTGTCTTCTTAGTCAAGGATGAAAGTTAATTCTCCTCAAAGCTAGTCTTCAAAGCATACCTACGTATGCTTTGAGTCTTTTCAAAATCCCCTCTAAATTTGCTGAAGCAATTGAAAAAATTCAAAGAAACTTTCTTTGGTCGGGTTCTGAGGAGAAAAGGAGAATGCCTCTTATTGCATGGGATAACATTTGCAAACCGGTTAAGGATGGTGGACTTGGTATAAGGAAAATAAGAAGTATGAACACTACCCTTTTAGCTAAACAGGGATGGAGGGTTTTTCAGGAAAATAAAGAATGGACTAAAATATGGAAGCATAAGTATCTATTTAAGGCACAGTCACTTCATGACTTCTTTACTACTCTAGATATTTCTCATCCGTCTGCTATTTGGGGGGCAGTCCAAGGAACTAAACATGTTCTTGAAGAAGGGAGTTCATGGAAAGTAGGTAGTGGTAAAAAGGTGAAATTCTGGGAAGATATTTGGTTAAGAGGTAAACCCTTACAAGAAGAATTCCAAGATAAAGATGTTATAGAAAGATGTAAACAAAGAGTGGGTATAATGGTAAATCAATACTGGCAGAACAACACTTGGGTAAACCTCACTGACTATGATCAAGATCTCAAGGATATTCAATTATCCCTAAATGTTATATCTCTATATCCTAATCAAGAAGATAAAATTGTTTGGTTTCAGGAGCCAAGTGGACAGTTTAAAGTCTCTTCCATATTCATCTCCAAGGGAGATGGCAAAAAACCATTATGGACAAGGGCCTGGATTAAGGGGCTCATTCCTAAAATCAAGTTCTTTTTCTGGACCCTTCTCCAAAACAAAATTTTGACTCTGGATAATTTACAGAAATGCAGAATCAATATTGTTAGCAGGTGTATTCTGTGTAAGAGAGACCTTGAAGATAGAGATCATCTGTTTGTGAATTGTTCCTTCACTCAGCTTGTTTGGAAGGAGGTTCTCAATTTATGGGGTATTACTTGGATTCACCAAAAAAATGTTGAACTCTCTCTCAAAAGCTGGTATTGCCCTTCAAAGAATCCTGAAGTTCTCTTCTTATGGAAAATTACTCTTCCCCATATCTGGTGGGGAATATGGAAGGAAAGAAATAACCGAATATTTAGAAACAAAGAGCTCCCTGGATGGGTGGTAGGACAGAACATCATTAGAGCTCTAAAGGAAAATTTTTCTTCTCAAAAAAATCTAAGCTCTAATCTCAATGTGGATAATCCCCTGAGGGTAGATTCTATTCCTGGTAAATTTGATAACCCCAGATCAGGTGTTACTTGGATCAGTCCACCTCAAGGTTGGATTAAAGGTAACTTTGATGGTGCAGTAAAAGGGAACCCAAGGAATGTTGGTTGTGGTGGTATCCTGAGAAACCATGTGGGTATGGTTATTGATGCTATTGCAATTCCCATTGGTATATCTAACTGCCACATTGCAGAAGCTGCAACTGCCCTCTAGACCCTTAAACTTGCTATGGACTCGGGATATTCCAAATTGTGGCTTAAAGGGGACTCTTTGAATGTTATAAATATCCTTAATAATAAGAATACTGCATCTTGGACCATAGAGGATAAGGTAAAGGAGATGAAAACTCTTTTGAATAAGTTTGAAGATATAAAAATCACCCACACCTACCATGAAGGCAATGGTGTTGCAGATTGGCTTGCTAACTATGTTGTCTGGGAAGGTCAAAAAGTGAGGTGGGATGAAACCTTAGATAGGATCGTGGATTTAAGGGTGATCATTCTTCTCGATGCCACACATGTGAATGAAGGTAAGATTGGAATGTAATAAAAACATAATGAGTAGGAGGAGTGGCAGCATGGGGAAAGGAACTCTATTATTAAAAAGTAAGACTCTCAAGAGGGAGAAGCGGATCCTGAAAAGCCAAAAACAAAGTAGATGTCCCAATCAACTTGACAGCAGGAGGATCCAGGGTAATATCCATAGTAATTGGGATTTAAAGAAAATGAGTATGGCGCGTGAAAGGAAGGGTGAACCCCGTAAACAGGAGCCCAAGAGCTATGTAGAATGGAGAGAGAAACATCAAGTATGGAGAATTCTATAGAAAGGGAACGTTATGAGCTACATGGAAAGACTCCACGGCTCTAAACCGCTTGTCACGATGGCCTTCTTCAAAAATTGGTCTGACGACAGAGTCACCTTGCATGGAATAACTATAAATTTAACTGAGGATTTTCTTACTGAGGTTACAGGGTTGCCAATGGATGGACTCAAATTTTCCAAGTA